>JAYXIM010012976.1:0-161403 GCA_037575425.1 Anastrepha fraterculus | reverse complement strand
TATCTGCCGTTCGGACTCGGTTTGAAACTGTAGGTCCCTCCATTTGTGGAACAACATCAAGACGCACACCACAAATAGGAGGAGGAGCTCAGCCAAACACCCAAAAAGGGTGAACGCGCCAATTATATATATATTTGATATCCAAATCTAGTTTCGAACGCTAGATGGATCGCCTGTTTAATTTCACTGGTCCATAATAATGTTGAATTTATTCAAATTTTTACTATAAAATATGCATTTAAATAATTGAATAATCCTTTACATAAAACATTTATTTTTCCAGTCCAGTCTGTTCCGAGGTTCCGGTATTAAAGGAATGGACTCTTCTACTTTTCTAAGTAGAAATAATCAAGCGGCGAAATCTCTTGATTGGGTTGTCACTAATTCCATCATTGCACGCAAATGCCGGGCGTCTCTGAGCGAGAAGGCGGGACATTTTCGCATACATT
The DNA here is from genome assembly GCA_037575425.1 of Anastrepha fraterculus. Taxonomy (NCBI): domain Eukaryota; kingdom Metazoa; phylum Arthropoda; class Insecta; order Diptera; family Tephritidae; genus Anastrepha; species Anastrepha fraterculus. The sequence continues at coordinate 160,954 of JAYXIM010012976.1, read as the reverse complement.
TGATATGGGGCGCCGTAACCGAATGAGTTTGTGCGTGACTACGATTTAGGAGTGCGTAAGTTCGAATCTCCGTGCATAAAACAGCAAAATGATAAACAAGTTTTGTTTTTAATAGAGGTAGTCCCTCGGCAAGCAATAGCAAAGCTCCTCATGCCATGAAAAAGCTCCTCATATAATACCATTTACCGAGAGCGCATTACCACTCGTCTCTCTCTTGATATGGGGATTGTGAGAATGCCTCCTCCAACCTACAAACTGCTCGGTACAAATAGCATTGTCACTTCGGCCTACACGAGATGGATTGATAGTCTGACACATACCCCTACGAAAAGAATTTGGTCAGAGTGGAAAGTCAGGCGCTGTTCAAATGTGCTATCGGTCAAGGAAAAACGTCTCTATGTTAGTTGCTTTAATCACAGATCATTGTCTCCTAGGACAACATTCTTTAAGATTGACTATTGCAGAAGCTGCAAGAATGAGAAAGAGGAAGAGTCTGTCGGACTTCTTCTTTGTCACTGTCCGGCGTGGCATCCCACAAGGTTTAGCTACTTCGGGTCATCGTTCTTGAATGATACTACTGACCTTAGGGATATAAGTATCAGTTAGATCAATGGGTTTGCACTTAAAACAAAATGGCTCAACGGGGAGTAGCAGGTAAACTGTGACTTAGGTATCACATTGGTTTAAAGACCGACTGGTACTTCCACTACCTACCTAAGTAGAAATAGGTATATTAGTTTGGAAACAAAAAATAAACCCCTTAAAATTTTTACGTAAATGGTTTAAAAATGTTTCATGATCAATTTTAGCTTCTGGACGATACCATGACTTCATCATGCCTGTTAACTTCGATTATTTCTGGGATTTTATCGATATTTTTGACATTTACTTGAACATAAAAAAGCCTGAACTGTATCGACAAAACCAAAATTGCACGTAATAATATGATACGTTCACATGTTAGTAGATGATCTACTTTTACGCGTTTAACTCAAAATCCGTAATTAAAAATCGCGATTTCCCATACAAAATTTCTCTCCCAAAATCTGAGATTATAAAATAATCCCAGAAAATAACGATACTTTTTTTTCTGCATTCTATGCTATCGATAATTATTATAACGAATGTAAGGAGAAACATCAAAATAAAAACTAAAAGAAATGGATGCCGGCAAAGAGAACCGGTCTATAAACATAATTCTAATAAAATGTTTGTTAAATATAATATTATTAATTATGGACTCATTTTACAGAAAAAAGCGTGTGTCCATAAACGTTTTGTCCTCTTATTACTTATTATAAAATGTCCATGCGTATTGCTGCCATAATTTTTTGCAACCTCAGTAAACGTCGCATACGGATTTCCTCCAACTGTTTATTATTAGCTGCCAATTGCGCAATTAATTAAATCCTTCTTGTCTTTTCTTCATATCATTAGTAATAATTAAAGAAATCAAAAACACCGAAATATTCCATCGTTTATATGAAGAAAAACCTCTCAAGGCAGTATTGAGAGCTGATTGTCAATTTTGCAGGGAATCTGCCATATGTGAACGGGTAGGTTAATTTGGTGGATTTATAGGTGATTAATGCATATGTGAACGTATTATAATCAGCTGTTACAGTATCGGCACCATAAACTCCATTCACAACTTCAGCGGCCTGGCTTGTATTTTCGCCTTTATCAAAGAAAAACTCTAAAATGTATCGAACTTTCTCTTTGTTGATTTCCATTATTAACACCCTGTAACTCAAATGAATGGATGAAACAAAAAACAGCAAAAGAATTTTTTAGTGTGAAATGTCACCTTGAAAACGAGCATAAGCTTAAATTGATCGATACTTTACGAGATATCGATCACTGCTACCGATAAAACAATGGTTTCCTTTTTCTCAAACTAATATTACAACCGCGCTGTTAGTTCTGCCTTCTCCAAACTGGATAAAGAGGCAAAGCGAATGGGTTTGGTGGTGAACGAGGACAAAACGAAGTACCTCCTGTCTTCAAACAAACAGTCGGCGCACTCGCGTATCGGCACCCACGTCACTGTTGACAGTTATAATTTCGAGGTTGTAAGAGACTTCGTGTATTTAGGAACCAGCATTAACACCGATAATAATGTCAGCCTTGAAATCCAACGTAGAATCTCTCTTGCCAACAAGTGCTACTTTGGACTAAGTAGGCAATTGAGCAGTAGAGTCCTCTCTCGACGAACAAAACTAACACTCTACAAGACTCTCATCATGCCCGTCCTAACGTATGGCGGAGAAGCGTGGGCGATGACTACATCCGATGGGGCGTCCCTTGGAGTGTTTGAGAGAAAGATTCTGCGGAAGATTTTTGGACCTTTGCACGTTGGCAACGGCGAATATCGTAGACGATGGAACGATGAGCTGTATGAGCTTTACGACGACATAGACATAGCGCAGCGAATAAAGATCCAGCGGCTTCGTTGGATACAAACGCTCCGGCTTTGAAAGTATTCGATGCGGTACCAGCTGGTGGTAGCAGAGGAAGAGGAAGGCCTCCTCTGCGTTGGAAAGATCAGGTGGAGAAGGACTTGGCTTCACTTGGTGTGTCCAATTGGCGCCGGTTAGCACGAGAAAGAAACGACTGGCGCGCTTTGTTAATCTCGGCCAAAATCGCGTAAGCGGCTATCGCGCCAATTAAGAAGAAGAAGAAGAAGAATATTACATTTGCTACAACCACAATTTATTTTATTATATAAATGCACAATTGACTACTCCAAAGTACATGTTACATTTTTTCAAATACATTTTACGATTTCTGAAGTGCTCTTGGAAAAAGTGTAGTCGGTGAACCGAATATCGAATTAAACGAATTATTTTAAGACGCTCTTACTCGGACGCAATGAGTCAATATTAAGCTTTTATTTCAAGCTTGGAACACGTCCCCCAAGCATTGCAATAGAGATGGTTTATGCTGATGTCTATGCTAATCAAGCCGAATTAATGCTGACTACACGAAATTCATAATAATCGAAGCTTTCATAAAAACTAGTATGTAAATTAATGAAAAATCAGCAAAATCATAGTTATAAATCAGGAAATTGAATTTCACTTGTCTAAATCATCTATTTATTTTGATAGAATATTTAGGCGGAATATCTTACAAAAAAAATTAGAATTTATTGGACGATAATGCGGCATATTATCGATCAACAATTGTAACCGGTTTGTCCCGTATTCGCCTGATTTTCCACTTGACTTCTCTGAAAACTGTTGTTGTAGATGAAAAAAAACATAACAATAAACGTGATCCAAAAGGTTCGTACCAACATTCTAAAGGACATTTGAATTAATTTTCGAGATGCTCTTAGATTGTTGAAATATTCGTATCGTTGCTGAGAGATACTACTGTTTTTTCTTTTTATTTTTAAGAAGCCTTGTTTACTTTGGAGCACATCTTATTAGTATGTATGTATATATTCTTACCTTTCTGTCTTTCCGTTTGCCGAACGTTGTAGCACTTGCTCCGCCTATTGGATGTGCAATTTGCGTTCCTGTCACATTGTCATATTGATGCATTTTATTATACTTTCAATGTTAAACAAGCACTCGGACTCAACATACAACTTTTTCAGCCACTGTATCACTTAATACCGTGGCAAAATCGCTGTAGCTTGGTAGCAAAAATATATTCTCAATTTCGATATTACCAAAATTTATCAAAAAATATTATCAAAAGATTAGAACTGTCCCGTTTTTTTAACTTTCTCTAAAAATGTTTAATTCTGGAATATTTTAAATATGAACTTATTTAATACAACAAGTTTTTGATATTCCCGTTATAAACATAATTTTTTATTTTAATTTATTTCTCTTACTTTAATATTAGTTCGATTGTTGTTGATTTAGTTTATCTATTTACTTAGTCCTGTCATAAGTTCTGTTACAAGTTAAGTCCATTATAAATATGAAATTATAATACTTTTTTAATGAATTTTATTTATTCATGTAAATAATAATAAAAAATTAAATTTTATTCGAAGTGGTCAATATTTGCTTTTACAAAAGCCTTCAAACGATTAGGCTATTCAGCTGCAATAGTACGCACGGTTTCCACGGATATTGACGTCGCTGCTGGAACCAAAGATTGTTTGAGACTCTTGTTTAAGGTATTCGACAGTCCATGTGCTCCAATTCTGACCACAAACTGTAGTCCAGTGTATTCAGATCTGGACTTCCAAAAGGAGAATCTTATGCGGCTATGAACCGGGGAATATTGTTTTATAGCCACTGCTGGGCGGTTTTGGCGAAAGATCCAATTGAAGAGAGTACTGCTCAACTGCTTCACCAGGCCTTCTAAGACATCCTCCTTGTACACTTTTGCCCCGGTCTTAATCCCTTTTTCGCAGAAAAGAAGAGATGTAACGCCTTTGCAAGACACTCCCCACCAAACTATTACGGAGCCTGGATGCTGTCCATGCTGAATTCTTGGAACAACACTTTTTGGATCTTTAGAAGTTTTGGCACAGAATTTGTCGTTTTGCTTATTAAAAACTTCTTTAACAGTGCAAATTTTCACATCTGTGAAAAGAATATTTTCATGGTGGTTGAACCGCGTGCAACCGAAGAAGCTGCTTGCATCTGTCGAGCCTAATTTTCTTCAAGCGCGTTGTCAAGAGATGACGAGTTGAGCGATGGAAGGCGTTCATGTGAAGATATGTCTAATTAATCTTGGCATTTCATAATATACCTGGACATGATTTTCTGCTTTCTAAGGTGATTTCTGTGAATTCTTTCTCTAACGGCTTTTATGGCTGCACTGGTTCGAACTACGCGAGGACGACCTCTTGTTTTTCCGTCTGTCACTTCAGACGTTTGGGAACAATGATTGATCGATTGATTGATTAAACAAACATTCTAGAATTATTAAGTTTTTCCAACAATTCGTAAATCTCACTTGCACTTTTACCATGAATTTTTCCATAGCTCCCCACTCCATTGTTAACCAGCAAAATTTGCCACGAAACTGACAATGACAATGCATACGAACAAAAGATATAATAAGGGAACTTTTTTCTGGGGATTTGCTCTCGCCGTATGCATTGTAAAATACGTCTGTTTCGAATATTTTTGTTAAACTTCCTTTATTTCCGTGGCTGCCATAGTTGAGAGTAGTCTATACTTTGGCCTGAAAAATATCTATAGTATAGCTAGTAATGCGCCCCGTAGTAAATCTGTAGTGGAGTTCACCAACATATTCTAACGATACTCTCGTAATTCTCTTTCTTTAACCACAATTTTAACGACTTTGCTATTCGGTAACTCATTTCATAACAAAAATCGATAAGACAAAATCAGCTATTTTGGTTAGCAAGTCGAATATCGTAAACTAGACAACAACAATTTTGGTGTAATTAACTCAAACGAGAAAATAAAAATTTAGCGGTTTTAAATAGTGAAATTATATTGTTAAAAAGCTTTTAATTATTTGGCTTATGATTTATCGCGGAGAGGAAGTGTGAGCACTAAAACAGTGCATCGTCGTTCGTTCCAAGATGTAAACAATCCTTTCCATTTGGCTACAGGGGAGTCCCAAAAACTGTTTCGCTAATTTTTCAGTTTGGCAGTCAACTTAGAGGTTCCTGACTAACAGCCATCTATATTGAAAAACATGTGCCATTTTCAAGTTTATATTATTATTATTAGGATGTTATCAACAACTCATAGGTGAGCAATGGAGAATATCCATGATCCGTTATCGTGTAATAGATGCGCCTCTGATGTGTCGCTTTTAGAATAGGATTCAGCGGGTGTGAAAGCCATCGCAGGTCTAACTTTGTAGTTTGTAGCATAGGAGACACTTTGTTTCTCGTAACAATCCACAACATTTGGACTTCGACTAATCGTTTTGGCCAATTGGCGATTCGAAAGTCCCTCTGGGGTCAAGATATCGAGTTGTCTTTTTTCGCGATCAAGCACAATATTACAACTCCAGAAGTTTTACATATGTATATATATATAATTGGCGCGTACACCATTTTTGGGTGTTTGGCCGAGCTCCTCCTCCTATTTGTGGTGTGCGTCTTGATGTTGTTCCACAACTGGAGGGACCTATAGTTTCAAGCCGACTCCGAACGGCAAATATTTTTATGAGGAGCTTTTTCATGGCAGAAATACACTCGGAGGTTTGCCATTGCCTGCCGAGGGGCGACCGCTATTAGAAAAATGTTTTTCTTAATTTTGGTTTCACCAAGATTCGATCCTACTTGCTCTCTGTGAATTTCGAATGGTAATCACGCACCAACCCATTCGGCTACGGCGGCCGTCGAAGTTTTACTGCTACAAAATACCCTTAGATGGAATAGTATTTTGATGCATGTTTATTTTCAAACAAAGTACAGTCTTAATTCGAACTATCAGAAAGCCTTGAGTTACTAGATCAAATACGATTGCTTTATTTGGTTTTTTGGAATCAAATTATTGCGTCTAATCAAGTGAACCGTAAAGGAAGAAAGTATAAGAAATTAGTTAATGCATTCGTGATTTGCCATCACTGTCGACAGTTGCGAGTACAACAACACCGTTAACCCTTTTGCATCATTCGACGGAATAATCCGCGAATAAAAACTCTCTCTTATCACTAAGAACGGAATAGTCAGCAATAAATTATTTTTATGTTAAAGTTTGAGGAAAATAAATAATTTTGGTGAACTTGTAACATTGTTTTTCATTATAACAAACAGTAAAAGTCTTGCCGACGCAAGGTATTTTGAGTACATCGCGCATTTCGAGCAATGATGCTAAAGGGTATTTCTATCAATAGGTGCTTCTTTTGGCTGAGTAACGAATTGGACAATAAAGTAATCTCTCGTCAAACAAAACCCGCACTTTATAATACCCTCGTTCTGTTCTTCCTTTTATTTGGCGCAGAAGTTTGGGCGAATAGGTGAATTTAGTTTTGGTGTTTTCAATTCATTTAAGCCATGGCCTATGAGCAAGGGGTATTATACATTGAATTCTCAAATTTAAATTGAAGTGAGTTCTAACCGGTTATCAGAATACCCGAAATCACTCGGAATTTATTTTAGGAAAAAAGTGATAATGAAGCAATGAAAGTGAGACACAAAACACCAAATATCGAATTTGTAGTGAATTTAATTGAATTTCACTCGGAAGTGAAATACACAATCTTTCCGTTATTTTATTGCTATTAAAAAAACTCCCCTTGTTAAAATCTCTTTCCAGCTTACAACCTGCACTCCTAATATCGGGTGTTTTTTAGCTGCATGAGAACAATCGATATCGATAACTATGGTTTGACAGCTGAAAATGACTGTGTTGGCATTTGACATTTCTGTTCAGTAAGGTTTGGTAAGTCATCATGAATCGGTTAACGCCAAAACAACGCTTTTAAATTGTAGAAATTTACTTAAAAAAAACAAAAGAAGTCTATTCCCGAAGTTCATAGAACACTGGCCTGCCGTTATAGTGAATGGCGAGCACTATCGAGCGATGCTGACTGAATTTTTGTTTCCAAAAATGAATCAGTTAATCGTCGGCGATATTTGGTTTTAACAAGACGGCGCAACTTGACATACAGTGCACTTAACAATCGATTTATTGCAATATTCAAGACACCATTGAGTCCAGTAGTCAGTAAATCAGTAGTCAAAAATTGGGCTGATCGAATGGACCACGTAACTCATAGCCACGGTGGATATATGCCGGATATCATGTTCAAAAATAAATGCCATGAAATTATCTACCAGTTTAAAATGAAACAAAAATGAATTCCAACAATATTTCTGTTTTGCATTATCATTTCAAGTTTTCAAGCACCTAAAAAACACCGGCCACTATTTTAGTTGCAACGCTGTTTCATTATAATATAATAATTTTTGAATCTTGTGTTTGTATTAACGTAGATTTTTAACTGAATATAAAATTTTTAAGCATTTATTTTTAATGGTAGCTTACAATTCGAAATTAGATTACTATACAACTGCCAAAAAATTGTTGTGCAAGTTTTCAATTTTAATTACCGTTCATGTTTTAAGTATTTTCTTCTTACGTCATATCTGTTTATGATTTTTATTTTTTACTTTTTGGTATTTATTGCACATTTTTAATTCTTCATAAAATTTTACTTGCGAAATTATACATATAATTTCATGTTTAATGGTGCTTCACTTTTCCTATTTTTAATTATATTTTTTCTCACCACACACCTTAAAATATATACCATCATTAGCTTAGAGATATATGAATAGATTCCAGTATGCCTTAAAATGTGTCATAAAATGTGTTTTGCTGCGATTTGAAAGCAGCAAAAAACAAGAACTGAAGAAAGAAAAAACACTCATTGAAGTTTTAAAATGAGAGGAAAAATGTTGTTGAATTAGCAGAAAGAATATTATTGGTTATAGCAAAAATCAGATTTACGAGGAGTACATCGCTCAATTCCGCTGTCATTACCGTGTTTGACATCATACATTTAACGAAGCATCTCTAACGTGAAAAATTTAAGAGAAAACTGGAACTTAATCCTCATCGTAAGCATTTACGACTAGAATTCGCTAAAGATAAAAAAAAATATCGACAGACCTCAGGGCTAATATTTTTATTTCCGTGACTTGCTATAGGAAAAAAACTGTTAGCTAGACCCCAAAGTAGAAAAGGCCGCGTAATGGTATCGGGTGCCATTTTTTAAAGTTTTAATATAAATTTGGGTTTCCAAAGTGCAAAAATTGCTTTTATTTTGAGCTTTCGGCATGGCCACTTTATTCTACCGATGCAGACTTCATAGGAAATGTAAGGGGTTGGCTTACAAGAAAAGTTTACAAACAAAAAATTGCTGCATTGATGCCATTAAAGCAGCAGATCAAAATTCATTACCTACAGTCGCTCCTTGATTCAATGTCCAATTATGTATTTGAAATAATTTGATATTTGAATCTTAAAATATGATAGTGATCGATTACACCGACGAAAAAAAAATATTTTTTTTTTTGCCACGAAAAATTTTAGACATATATGAAACTATAGATATTACACAGTAGTGGTCCATATTCAGTTTTTCATTTTCTCAACAAATTAATTTTTTGAAGGACTTATAAATTTCAGTTAAGGGGAAACGTAAACAGAGGCGTCCATGGCGTATACTTTATTTCATAGGAGGAAACGAATTCGGACAAATGATTCCACCAAAAAAATGACGAATTTCGCGATATGTTGTTCTTAAAGATCGATCATTTTCAAATACGTTTGACAAATGTCAAAGATGACATAAAAACGATATCGTCTAGGAATTATTCCCTACTCACATCGAGACGTCACTTTTGAAAGACCCTTTACATAAATTTATGGTACCTCTGTTTTATTTACTTTTATTAATTACTGAAAAAATATAATAAAATAGAATATTATATAATAAAAACTACCAAGTAAGAGAGGCTAAATTCAATCCGCACCGAATCTTTCACCGCGCATATTTCAGTAAAATTTAATTTGGGCTGGCTGTTAATTTTTAGAATCAAATAAACTCAAAAATGAAACAGTGATACGATTCAAGATGGCTCAGACACATTATGAGAATGCCCAAAGAGCGTTCAGTGTTTGAATTGTGACCAATTGGAGACCGTAGATAAGGACGCCCAAGAAAAATATGGCTCGAAGATGTGGAAGCAGATCTTAAAAATCTAAACGTGAGGTGTTGGAAAGATGTGGCTTTGAACAGGGAGAGATAGCATGTGGTTGTGAAGGAAAAACTGTGATGTTAAGAAGAAGAGAAGAAGTCCATAGACAATGAGAGTTACAGCTAACATCAAAGGGAGGGTGTAATCCTAACATACAAGAAGTGGGCAATGTTTTTACCCGATTTTAATTATAATTATATCGAATCGATTTATAGTACTAGTATATCTTCTATCCGTTACTTAACCATTATGCATAGGGAATAATTGCCAAATTAATAAAGTTGTATTTATTTTCTTGGGCTCATTTTTGTTACCAAGTTTGAGTAATTTTGCTTCATTTATAACAGAGAATTACCATTAAATGGGAGTTGGGCGTTATAACTGACAGATTTCGCCCGTTTTCAACAACAAACTTGAAAAAAGAGTAGTATGTGTGCCAAGTTTCATTGAAATATATTAATTTTTGCTCGAGTTATCATGCGCACGCACGGACGAACCTGGCTAAATCGACTTCTCTCATCATCCTAAGCATTCCGGTATACATAAGTACGTCTATATCTATGCCGATTCCTTTATGCTGTTGCAGACAAACGTTAAATGAAGAAAAGTATAATACCCTCGAACACAAGTGCGCGCGGTTATAATAATCTATACTACACAACAATTTCAGATGCATTATTTTTATGTACATCTTCTTGCACTTCACGTGCTGTGTAAATAAATATTACGAATATATTTGGCTAGCTCTATTGCCAAATCAAATTCTTAATTTTTAGGCACAATTTACAATAAGAAAATTAACCAAAAAAGAAAAACCAAAATAGTTCAACAAAAGGAAATCAAAGTGTTTTTGCCAGAGAGTAAAGTGCATTATTTTTGACTTTCTGCCAACTAATAAAAATAATACTCAAAAACCAATTCGTCCGACAAAAAAATGTATATCAAGTTCACAGTTTTTGGCGAACAAGAACAAACAAATAGAAAATAATGAAAAAGCTGAAAAACTGCAGTAGATAAAATAAAACGGCAAAGAATTAATTAACTGATAAAAAAATAATACAGTCGAAATGCAAGAGCAAATAAAACTAGCACTGTTTTTTTTCGAAATTGCATAACTATGTTTATACATATAATGTTTTTTGAACTTTTTTAACATAATATTCACTTCTTTCATTTGTATCTGCACTCAACCGAATTGTTTATATATTACGTAAGTTGTTAACTCTGATCTCTATATTTTTGTATTTACATATCTGTATAGTTCGCACTAACAAGCGGCACGCTCAAAACTTTTTTCAATATTGTTCTAATTATCGATATGTTTTGCACCGCGTGCACTTAGCAACACCGAGACATCGGAAACTGACTGATTGCCATATTTGTTGTTAACTATTAGTTAGCACATGGGATGCGATGAATGGTGTGTGTTGGTCGCTTAATGCATACTTTTGTTATTAGCAGTGAAATGCACAGTCGGCCGCTTCATTTGTACCGTTGCAATTCGGATAGTTTGCATTTGTTTGCAAAAAATGAAGAGCTTCAATAGAATAGAACGATAGGCGCGAGTTAAGATATGTGGAAAAAATTCAACAAATTACTCGACCACACAAATAGGGGGTTTTTAAGAGGTTGAGTACTTAAAATGATAATACAAAACAGAAGCATTGTTTGAATGATTTTCCGGCATATGTCCGCCGCGGCTACGAGTTACATGGCGCGCTGTATGGCATATTGCGGCGTCTTCTTGGAAGCAAATGTCGTCGATGTTTAGCTGATTAATTTTTGTAAACAAAAATTCAGTTAGCTTGGCTCGAGAGCGCTCGACATTTACCGTAACGGCAGTTCCTTCCTCACTTCAAAAGAAACAACGACCGATGATGCCGCCAGTGCTCTATGAAATTCGCGAACAGATTTTTTTTTTTTTTTTTTGCAAAGTAAATTCCCACATTCAAAAGCGTTGTTCTGGCGTTAAACGATTCATGATGACTTGACAAGCCTTACTAAACAGAAATGCCTACACCATTAAATTACGTTCACATATGCAGGAATTAGCAATAAATCCACAAAATTAATCAACCCGTTCACATATGGCAGATTACTTGCAAAATTTACAATCAGCTGTCAGTAATGTTTTGAAAGGTTTTTCTTCATAGAAAATGCTTTGCTCGAATATTTTGTAGTTTTTGGTTTGTTTAATTATTGTTAACGATGTGAAGAAAAGAGAAGGAATAGCTAATTTAATTGCGCTGAATTGGCTGCTAGCTAGTGACATTTGGAGGAAATCCGTAAATGACGTCGACTAGGTTGCAAAAGATTATAGCAGCAATAAACAAGCAAAATTCGATATTACATTTTATAATAAACAATAACAGGACAAAGCGTCTATGGGCACAGGCTTTTTACTGTAAAATTAATGCATAATTAATAATATTTAACAAACATTTTTTTAGTATTATGTGTACAAACCTGTTTTCTTTGCCAGCGTGCATTTTATAGGGTGGGCCATGTAAATTTTGCTTTTTGGATCGGCTATAAAAAAAACGAATCAATATTTTTTCAAACTTTTTTTTTATTTTGAAGATTGAACATTGTCATGTATGAATAAAAAATATCGTTCAAATGTGCCACGACTGGCTTTACAGTAGGCCATTCGATCAGCCCAATTTTTAAGCACATTTTCGATTGTTTGGGCTCCAATTTCATGAATGGCAACTTCGATTTCGTGTTTTAAAGCATCAATCGTCTCTGGATGGTTCCCATAGCATTTGTCCTTAATGGCTTCTCACAAAAAATAGTCCAACGGGCTTAAATCACAGCTCCGAGGCGGCCAATTGATATCGGAATTTCGACTGATTATTCGGTTTTCAATTTCAATTCAAATCCGACAATTTTGCTTATTGGCGTAGCCACCGATGTGAAAATCAGAAAAGAAGAAGAAGATTCACCACTTTGGAAATAGGTTTTCAATATTTCCCAATTTTGTTCAAGCGTATAGCGTCCCATTTCGTAAATGTCAAACCTTTAAGTAAATTATGAACACATTTGACATGTCATTTGTGTTACCATTCTCAAAAAAATAGGTGGTTCAAAAAGCAAACGCTATATGGACCACCCTGTATTTAGTTTTTACTTTGCTATTCCTCGCTAACAAACCATAATTATCTATATCGATAGTTCTTATGTAAATGAAAAAACACCCGATACATACATGTGCACATGCTCATATTGTGAACTTTTCAGAAAATTGTTTTACGTCAATTTCTTTCCCCTTTCAAATATGTAGGCCAAATGAAAGAGCTTTCGCGATCACAAGCGATCTCGCTTACACATAAATATGTTTGTATATATGTAGGTACGAGTGTGTTCATATAAAGTTCAATTAATAAAGTTCTGTGTACAATAAAATCTTAAAGCATGAAAGAGTTGCTTAATTAATTTTCAATGCGCGCTCAACTCTCAAGAGAAAGCATAAATACACAGGTACAGCTGCCCTTCACAGTGACCATTTAAGTGTTGAGTGAATATGCGTACAAACTGTCTGTATGTATGTAGTTGTTATACTTCTAAGTTCACATTCCGCTGCTTATGAAAAACTTATAAGTAATTTAATCTAGAATCTTGTCAAATTAGAAAAAGATGTAAAATTAATGGTTTGCAATTTAACTTTCTGTTAGTACTTTTTGGCTGTTCACAAGAGATTTGTTACGACTCATTTGTCAAAGCCTCCATTATTGACGAGAAAATTATTTATTATATTTTATTACTTTATTCAAAACAAATTTAATATACAAAGTTTTCATAAATGGATTAAAAAATGCTGTGCTGTGTAACACAATTTTTGTGGACGCAATAAATCGAACTCTGGATGAAAGACCTATACCCATTTTCTGTAGACTCACAGTGAAATTTTAGGAAAAATAATTTTTTAGAACATTTTAACCTTCTAGCAACCTTCAAAAGGCCATTTTATGCGGACTTTCTCAAAAAGGACCAATCCGTTAAAATGTTCTTTATTTTAATTTTATCTTTTGTTTCATTTCTTCTAAAAACACTTAGGCAAAATATGTAGTCCAAATTTAAAATTTCCATAGTAAAGAAATTTCACCAAAGAATGTAAAACGATTTTGAAGTTGTATTATATGTCTTTAGGTCTTTCATCCAGAATTTGAATCAATCCGTGCCCAGTACAATTGTTGCACAGTATAACTTTCCCCTGACTCATTGAAGTAATCTTGAGTTTAATTTTAAAATCGTTTATATTTTGATTTTAAAATTTCAGCAACCGTCACTATAAACATTTTATGAGATTTAAAATGACAAAATAAGTGTGAAGCTGAAATCGCCTCTGTCCTTTGTAAAACTCGAAGAAGCCTGAAAATGATGAAATCTGCTAATTACTGAATTGCAGCCGGGTCTTGAGCTACGACTATATTCCAAGTTTTAAGGCTGTAGTTAATCGGCAAATTGCTTAAAAATCGGATGCAAAGTTTCTAGTAAAGTCTCGAATAAACAAGAAAACGATTTGATATAAACTTGGTAAAAACAAATTGAGGCCGATAGAATTATCATATTACGGTTACTATATAGGCCGCCGTAGTTGAATGGATTTTTACATGACTACCATTCGGGAGTGCGTAGATTCTAATCTCCGGACATGAAACACCAAATGATAGAAAAAGTTTTTCCTAACAGCGGTCAGCCCTCGGCAGGCAATAGCAAACCTTCGAGTGCATTTCTGCCATGAAAAAGCTCCTAATAAAAACGCATCTGTCGTTCGGAGGCGGCGTAAAACTGTAGGTCCTTCCATTATCGGAGTGGAGGAAAAGCTCAGTAAAACAAGCAATAAAGAGTGCAAAAGCAGCAATTACATTATACTTATATGTTATCTTTTGTTTTGTTTTCGTTTGCTTTTATGTTATAGAAAAATAACCTGACCAAACCGCATATATCATACTTAACTTTTGACTACAATAAAAGTTGCAAAACCCTATATCCGGTTATATAATTTATACCGTAACGATTTCATGCACTTCTTTTAAAAAATATTAGATTGATGAAAAACACGTGCTTGAAATGCCCAAAAGAAGAGGAAAAACGCCGACAGCCCTTCAGTCTTGGAAGTCATAAAAGACATATATAACAACAACTGGGACACCATAAATATCGTACGGGGTATTCTCTACCAGTCCTGACGCACCAAACATTTTAGGAATTACTAGCAATGAGATAGCAGATAATGCAGCGAAATCTGCATGTAATGCACCAATCTTTAAAAGCCCTATCATGGTTGAAAATTGATCTCTTACGAGCTAGTCGCCGCGCACTCCACATCACCACTACTCAATCATAAACACACACTACTCAATAATACACACACCTGCCATAGGTATACCCAACCACAATTGGAAAAGAAAAACATTTTATTTCTCGCGCCTTCGCCTTATCCACACAAACGTAACATATTCGCACCTACTAAGCAATCAACAAAGCAGCAACTGTCAACATTGCATCACACACCTCACGGTCAAACATCTCCTCGAATGCAGGATACTCCACAGAATTAGATCATCGTTCTTAAATAATCACAACCCAATCAACCTACTGAAAACTCCCACAACTCAGAACATCAATACCATTTATAATTACATTCGACCCATCAACGTTAAGATATAATCTGCTGTTTTACATAATCGTCACAGCCAATAGCCCTGGTAGCTAGCGATGTAACCTAATAATAATTTAATAATTTATAATAAATTTAATTCAGTAAATAAATAAAAACTAACCTGAAATGAGTTTGTTTTATAAAAGATAATACCGTTTTGAAATGACATATTTTTTACTCCTTCCTCTAAAATTTGGGTAACCTCACAAACGCGATTTTGCGTTATCTTGATACGCGATTTTTACTACATATGTATATACAAATAACATACTTATAACACGTGTACATTGAAAATAATCTAATCTAAATATAATAAATAACAAAAATAAAATTTTATTACATATCAAGCTACTAATTGGCCCTTCGAAGCTTTCCATCTTTGACTCGAGCGAAAAATACAAAAATATGACTGGGTTCATTGTTATTTCTGTGATGCTTGATTTCATTAATTATTCTATAAGTGTCGCATGGCTATGAATCTCACATTCGACTTAAACGCAAAATTTTTTTTGTGCTTATTGGACATTTTATAAATGTTATTTATATGATAGTAAGGCGAAGGATGTTACTGTGAACAAATTTTAATTCGTTCGTATTGCATGCGGCTATCCAGACTCGCGACATTTCACGAAATTATTTGCGCTACAATTGCTTTATCAATCACGAATACAGCGATTCAGTCCCAGTTATCCTTACCTATTATACCGTTTGAGCAAAATCAATTTTTTTGTTATCCCGAAAATATTCCATATTCTCGCGGAACTATAAATTTTATATAGTAATGCTGCATACTCCGATTCTCATCAAATTAATATTTTAAAGGACTGTTAAGAGTCAACGGGGCATCAGATCAATCAGTCAACAGAGGCATCCAGGCGTGTACTTTATTTCATAGGAGGAAAGTTAAACAATTTTAATACGTTTTTATAAAATAGCAATAAGAACGAAGTAGAGGTGTGTATGTATATGTGTAGTAACACATACCTTTAAAATATATTTTTCTCAAAATAATTCATTACGAGATCTAAAAATGTTTAAAGATGAAAGTACATTATTGCATATTCACTATTTTTTGTTTAAAGCTGAATATATCCTTTTTCGTTTGAGGTATGGTATTTAAAACCATTCTTCACAAATTTAGGTCTTTGAAACTGTAAGAGATCCCTTGATGAGTAGATAGAAAACGTGTAAGCAGAATTGTTAAAAAATTTCACAGAATTTCTCTAGGAAGTAATTTACAGCATACGCCCGATATGAATCCTTTTCGAAACAGCTTTTAGCAAAGGTATTATTTACTTTTTCAATCCCTTGGAAGTAATTTGAAAAGTAACCTTTTTCAATTCCAAAGCAACAAATAATACTTTATAGTTGGAATTAATTACGTGCTATTAGAAAGGAATTAAAAATATATCCTTTAGTTTGCAATTTCTCAAGGGAATTCGAAGTGGTCGTCGGAAAGAGCACAGCAAGGTGGCACCTACAAATTAAAATAGTCACTCAACCGTCGCCGAGATGATCGACAATGTATTCGCCTTTCTAAATGCTTTTACTAGCAGTGGCAATTCCTTTCATTTCTTTAAGTTATTAAAGAAAAGATCAACTATGTGCAAGTTGACTACTCGTCGAACGGATAAAAAATCCATAGTTCTGAAATATATATAATATAATGTGCTGAAATTAGAACCAGATAGATAAAGAGTAGAAAGAGTCGAGATTTGACTTAAGCCAGATCCTCGTCTCCGTTGCCAGCATGGCATTTAACTGCATTGAAGAAGAAGAAGAGCATTCCCATGGTAGCCGGTTCTACGTTACCGGAATGACTCGGATTTTTCCCGACCAAGGACTGCCGCCCCAGTAAACTAGCCCTTTCTAGTGTATCGTACCTCACTGCATTGAAGAAAACGATTTCAATACAACAGCTTTTTACCTTCTTTTAATTATTTATTAATCACTTAATTATTATTAATTACTATTCAAATTACTTTCGAGGAATCGTAAATGGGAATGGAAGCAAAAAATATATTTTCAATTCCATTCAACGGAGTTCAAAAAATTTATTGCATTCTCAGTTTCTTTAAAAATACTTGGAAACAAATTGCATTACTAGCACATAATTAAATCCAATTACAAATTTCAATTCCGTGTAATGGAATCGAAAAAAAAAACAAGAAACATGCTTATAAAGAATTGCAAAAACAATATTTCGCAGGAATTCAAAGAAAAAACTTCCAAGGAATTGAAACTTTCTTATAAAAAATTGAAAAAAAGAATATAAAGAATTAAAAAAAAACCATTCTAAGGAATTGAAAAAAAATTAAAGCGATTGAAAATAAAAATTATAAGGAAATACTTTCACGGATATGAAAAAAATTCCAAGGAATTGGAAATGAAGTCTAAGGAATTAAAAACATTTAAGGAATTGAAAAAACAAAAATGGATGGAATTGAACGACAAAAACAAAAAATTGTTAGGAGTTGAAAAAAATTCTAAGAAATTGAAAAAAAAGATTCTAAATTAAAAAAAATTGTATTTAATTGAAAAAAAAAACAATACTTGTAAGGAACTGGCTTTAACCCGCGGCCCCGCTCGCGTAGGAGTAGTTTTGAGGGATTTATTATATGTATATAAAAGAATTACAAACAATAATTTCATAGAAAATAATTTTTTATTAATAACCATAATATTACAATCCGTTGCTATGCCTCGTTGAATAAAATCAAAACAACCAATCAGAAATATATTATATCAAGCAAAATTATTTTTATTAATTTTCTATCTCAAACCGTTTTTGAACTTTGCATTAGGGTCATAGTGGAACAGCTAATGCGGATTAAGAAGTCTAGAGTGTGCTATAAATAAACTAATATTTTTTATATTAAATTTATGCAAATATTCGATTAGTGACGAATGATCATAAAAACATGCCTATAACCTTCATTGGGTGAAAATATGAATGTATAAAAATTTTTACGTCATTTGGTGTTGTCGTTTCGTAGTGATGCGCAGACAACGTACAGACATTTATATTATAGATTCAAAAATAAAATTGTAATAAGGAACTCAAGCAAAAAAAATTAAAAGAAAAATTCTAAGGAGTTGAACTAAAAATTCTAAGAATTTAAAAAAATATTCTAAGGAATTTAGAAAACATATTTCTAAGGAGTTAAAAAAAAAGAAATTATAAGGAATTAAAAAAAATTCTAGAGTTGAAAAAAACTTCTAAGGAATTGAAAAGAATTTGAAGGAATTAAAAAAAAAATCTATGAATTGAAAAAAAAATCTTGTAAAGAATTGAAAAGAAAAAATTTTATAAGGAATTGAAGAAAAAATTACAAGAAATTTAACCAAAAACATTATTATAAAGAATTGAAAAGGTAATCAATCACTTTGCTCCTTACTCAAGGAACCGGTTACTAATTACACATTTCCACGACAGTCGATTCTACGTTACCGGAACAAACCCGACTTAACTCCGGCCAAGGACTGTCACTCCAACAGCATTCCCGAACATGTATGGGGAACGTTTACGCTGCTACAACAACAACAATATTACTAATTACAATACTTTGTTACTTGTAATTGGGAGTAATTTCTAAAATCTCCTAAAGACATCATTACCTACAACTTTCAAAATATTCACATATGTATGTGCATGTGTACTTACCATGTTTCAAATGCGTGTGTAGGGTATTCGAGTGTCAATAATTATGGTGGTGTTACTTTTTTTAAGCGAAAGCATCATCTTCAAATATTTCAGCAAATTCAGCAATATCACACGTTTTATCAATTAAATGTTGACCATCAGTTGCTCATCACTGACAAAACAAACACGATAGGAAAACTTCACTGCGCGATTGAGATGGAAGGCGAAAAGTAAGTAAAGTTTGTAATAAATTATATTTTACTATTCCGTATAGTTTATTGTTTTTAATGAAATATTAAACTCGATAAGAGATGAATTTCATTAGAGAAATAAATCGGTTTTTTGGGTAAGTACTGGGCAAAATTAAAATTTATATTTCAGATCTTACCCCTACGACTCCAAAGGAAATTTTTATGCATGTTCGCAACCTATACATCAGTTATTAAATAGGTAAAAATCTCCATACTATTTTCTAATTCTAGCAAATATCAATTTATACGCAAGAACATTTGCAATATTATGAAGGGGGTAAAAAGATTAGGTGTGTTCGAGCCGCTCAATAATTACCGCAATACTGCAACCCTGTTGCTTTATTGATACTTATGTTAATAAAAAAACGAATAAGAAAACATTTAATTAAGGTACACATTACCATTTAAATTAAAAAAAATAAATGCTGAAGTCTGTAAAAATACTGACTGAGTGAGATCACTTTTTTCAGATACTAAGATCACTTGTTGACAAACTTATCTAACACTTCTCTGAGCTCCATCATTCTTGAAACTTTTTCTCTCTCTATTTGAAGCCTTTCTTTTTCCAATGCCATCGCTTCATTGTGCCTTATTTTTTCCTCACGAGCCTCTTTTTTGAAAATCTCCAGTAACTCGCTGGCTGATATTTTTCGTTTTTTATTAAGGGTATTTGCGTTGTTTTCATATTCATTCCTAGTAGCATCACCATCGGAGTTAGTCTCGGAGTTATGATTCTCGTCTGGAGATCTTTGATATTCTCCATCATCCTGTACACTTTTGCTGCTTGAAATGTTTAGGGAACTCTGCAAATTTTGAGATGGAGGAGAAATGGAATGTCTTGTACCATAAATCTGCATCTCTTCCTGTAGAATTGTTCCTCTTTTTTATTCTTTTATATGTTGCGTACATGTTCAAAAATTTTCGTTGCAACTGATCTCTTGTAGCGCTAAGATGTGGAGCATCGGTTTTCATATTGTCCAGTACTTTGCCCCAAAAGACCGATTTCTTCCTCCTCCCGCTACCAAATGCATTTTCCATGTCTAATCGAGTTCTGACCAGTGATTTGGTTTCCACAACGCTTAATTTTATGCTAAAAACAAATAATTAACAATATTACAACATAAAAATAACATATAACACAAAATTTACTTACTTTTCCTCCTCCATCTCGATTGCGCATTGAAAATTTGTATGTTGCGCTTGATTAGCTAGTGATGAGCAACAGATTGTCAACATTTCGCTAAACGAACGCGTGACGTTGCCAGTGTTGTCGAAATTTTATCGAAGTACGTGAAGCTCTGTCATAAAAAGTAACACTGCCGCAACATTTGTGGCTCGAACACACCCATTACTATTGTCGCAACTATTACGTAGCGCGAACACACTTGCAGTTTTCATTGAACTCCTTTGTCCTTCGCAGTTTATTCCACTCAACGTAAAGGTATGCATTCATTAGCTTCGAAACATTTCTGTGCTTGAGCCGAAAATATATGAAAATTGCCTATTTCTCGCAATTTTATGCCCTACAGGTATACAAATATCTTTCAAAGGTAATTTTTAACAGCGCAACTATAAAAACTAGCCAGCATAATTAGGTGAATTTCATGTCTCTTAAATCAATAGAAAGTATCTAATGAAATGAAAAAAGGTTCTCAAGAGTTACAATACGCAATTCGCTTGGCGGCTGCTATAAAAAGAAAAATGTTTTCAATACTTTGTAGACCCAATACTAAAACAAAAATTTGGTACGTAATATAACTACTTCCCCTCCTTTGGCCGCAAACACAATAACATATTTTATACAATATTTATTACAATACATTATTTTGTTTCATTCAAACCGTTATTTATGTTAAAAATAATATCTCGCAGCTACAAAAAAGAAATATTTATTTTGAAAATTAATTGCAATAGTATAGAAGAGATACGTTAATAAACCTAGGTAAAGAAAATAAAAAAATCATGCTTTTACTCCAGATTTAATGAGTAAACTAACGCTCGTCGAGTTGTCGATTGTTGGTTGAGTATGCGTATGTATGTATATGTAATGTAGCATGTAAGCATTTAAGATGTCCGTTATGTGTTTGGTGTACGAGTATTTTGGCGTTTGTAAAGGTATGTCAACCTGCATGTGAGTTTTTTCACAAAAAACAAAAACAATTCAATATCAAAGAGTTATTCTAAATTTTCCTTTCGCTTTCTTCTTTTGTATAAAATTTAAGAAAAGCTTAAAATGATGGATATTTGTTTTGTTTTAGAAGGTAGATATATATTTATTACAGAAAGAACGAAATCCATTAAAAAATTCATTCACCAACAGGAATATTTTTTAATTCAAATTACTGATAAATAAACAGCAATTAGGATCGCTTGTCTCACACACTTATACTTCAACGCTCTTGTCGTAAGCACACAATTATTTGTTTGTAGAAGTAGAAGATCTTATGCAGAAAAATTATACAAATTATACTACGTTTTCTTTTTAAACTTTTTGTTTTTTTGATAATGCATAGGATTACACCAATGACGCTTTGCTTAATATAGAACCCCTAATCGAGTGCGAAGCACGTGAAGGAACGAGTGGATCGTCCATCATCACCTTATTATTTCTAAATATTTCTTTTACGTCCTTCGCAAATATGTGAATGTGTGTAGTATGATGGGCGACGTGTTTTGCTGGGCAAAAAATTTGCAAATATTTAGTAAAAGGGCATTTTTCTGGCGTAACCACAGCTGTTCTTGTCAGCACTTCACTGTTTGTGTTACATTGAATGTCGTCGCCAAATTTCAGTTTTGAAAAACAAAAAACAAAAAATTGCATATCATTTCGTAGCCATCATACAGCGCACATACATAACTTCATGTACGCATAAACGCCGCGTACAATCGTATATATTTTCAATACCATGCCTTTGCAAAAGCTGCGCTGAGCTGCATCTCAACGAGTCGTTTCTCGTAAATCAGTCTAATCTATTCAACTCACACTTTACGCTTCGTCTAAACTTTTTTGTCGCTTTTTGCCTCTCCTGCGTAGTTCTTAATGTTATATTCTCCCATATTTTTATTTTATTTTATTGGTTTATATCTGATTTTTCTTTTGTTTAATTTTTTCTTCTGAAGAATATAATTATAATTTATAATAATTAATTAATTATAAATGTAATAATAATAAGTAAGTTGATTTATGTGTTTTGTTGTTGTATTTTATGAATCAATTTGTAATTTTATTCCTTTTCTTTATTTATCTGCAGATTTTTTTGCTCTCTGTGTTTTTTCTTGTTTGCGCATAATTCTTGCTTACTTTGAATTAATGCAGTTTTATTGTTATTTTTTTTTTAAATATATTTTTCATATTTTTTTGCTGAAGAAAAATTTTTCACATTGTGGTTGGTTGCTGTTGTTGTTGTTTCTGCTATATTTAACCCCTTGCTTTATTAGAGCGCTATGCTATTTTTGTTGCTGTTGTTTTCATTGTGTTTTTTATGTTGTTGTTGATGATGTTATAGCAATCCTTATTTCTGGTGCCATTCTGGTTGCTGTTGTTGCTGTTACTAGTTGACGGATCGATAGTACAAACTGGAACGCATCACATAGCATACTTTCTAGTCCACTCCCGTGCCAATTCATTATATTTTTCCCGATCGGTTTTATATATTCTTGCAATCTCTGGTACAAGAGGATCGTCTGGATTGGGATCACAGAGAAGAGAGCAAATTGATAGTAAAACTGCAAGAGAAGTACAAATATAATAAACTCGTTATTACTCATTCCAATTATCTCAAAATAAATCAAACTAAATTTCTACCTTTTGAAATAGTTAATGCTGGCGACCATTGAGATCTTAAAATGTCGAGACAAATCGATCCGTTACTGTTAATGTTTGGATGGTATATACGCGTTGTAAAAGCCACTTTAGGCGGTTTGAAGGGATAATCTGTTGGAAAATGAATTGTTAAGAAAAACACGCCACCTTGGTACGGGCTGTCAGGCTGAAATAGAGAAAAGAGAAAATATAATATGAGATTAAAATTCATACGCCATTCAATCAAAAAATTCTCGGCACAATTAGGCAAAGATAACACAGGTCAACAACGTTTTGTTCTAGGAAATTGTAGGGTAATTTTCGAAGTAATTTTTTGCGTAGAATCCGAATCCGGGGTTTAAATTGCTCTATCACGTCAGGATTTTGAGATATCCTAACCTAAAAGTGCAAAAAGCGCTGTTTTTGCCCTTTTTTGAGGTTATGTAGCTACGACGATTTTGCTCTTCATAAAAAAGTATAAAGTTTCCATGTTTGTGAATTTTTCGATATTCGAAAATCCATTGAGATAACATGAGACGTGATACGGTCGATTACATAGACTTCAAAATGCGATATCTCAGTGAAAAATTAAGATATTTGAGCAAACTCAACGGCATTTAAAAGAGGAAGACTTATAATTTAAAATACCACGTCTACTTTTTTATGAAGAGCAAAATCTTCGTAGCTACATAAACTCAAAAATGGGCAAAAACAGCGTTTTTTGCCCTTTTAGGTTAGGATATCTCAAAATCCTGACGTGATAGAGCAATTTAAACCCCGGATTCGGATTCTACGCCATAAATTACTTCGAAAATGACCGTACACTTTTATAGAACATTCCGAACCCATTTTTTTGCGGGCCTGTGTAATGAATGATAGAAAATCGTAAAACTTGGACGCAATTAAACGTTTATTTTTCTCCTTTTCTTAATTTTTCGAAATATATTTGAATTGTGTTATTGATAAAAAGGGAAGATGGAACAACACTTAGCACTAAGCCTACCATGGACGGGTCAAATGACCCATTTTAAACTTTTTGTCAGAAGTTCTTAGAAATAACATTATAAAATCGTCGTTTGCCTTCACGACTTTTATTAAAAAATACATCGGATGTATTTTTCAAGATTTAGGAATACAGAAAATACCGGCAGGTTTAGTGTTAAGTATTAGAAAAATTCGGGCCAATTGGCCTGTGCCAACTTAAACAGATTCGCCTTACTAACGTACCACAAACTTAAAAATTATTAAACTTTACCAACATTAATACGACCGAACTGTATGCCCTTCCTTTTCTCTTTCAAATTTTGTATTCTAATTTTAATTTTTTAATTGTCATTTTCAAATTATAAAAATCTATAAGAGAGGAAGTATAGAGCAACAGACACATAACTTAATTCCGAACACTCTTCATATGCCCACTCAAACACCCTCAACTAGTTTCCCGCCCCTTACGAAACACCACATTTCCTGGACCTTCCGATGACCAGATGACTAGACCACTTAGTGGTATACCTACTACCTACGCAGTTGTTGTTGTTGTTGTAGTAGTATCTTCACCCTGTCAGTGTAGTGTAATCACCGGTCGTCTTCGTCTAGCTCATCTAACGGTAGGCCCAGGAAACAAGCTGTTTCGACGGGTTGGGTCCAGAGTGAGAGAGGTGTTAGATGAGTGGGTTTGATGGGGCATGTGAAAAGGTGGTTAGTGTCGTGCGGGGTGCCTTCACATGCCGGACATATGTTTAGTATGTCGGGGTTGATTCTGGATAAGGTGTTTAACCTGCTACAGTATCCAGAACGTAATTGTGCCAAGGTTACACAGGACTCTCAGGGAAGCTACCTACGCAGTGCTTATTAAAGCTGCAACAACAGAAAAACTTCGGCCTCATTCACATCTGCCAATTTAATCGAATTCGCTAAGCTAAACAGACTTAGTCCCACATCGCCCGCGCGTGACTGGTAACGGAATATTTAGGACAAAATTCCTCCCGAAATAGGAAGATATGTTTAAAGGCAACATCAAAAATGTAGGACAAACATTTCTAGCTGTTTGGTGTTGCTTCCAAATATATCTTCCTGCTCATGAAGAGATTGAAAAGCATCAAGATGCGCAAACTTCTTTGCAATAGACTCGGAATACTCGGAAATGTTAATATTGGAGCATTGCAAACGTCAAATATTCTAAAATGTCATTTTCAATCAAACGTCACTTATCATTTGCATCAAAGAAATTTGATGCGATTTCGACGCTTGAAAAATGTTGGGAGAAAAGTGAGTAGAAAATATTTATTGTTTCGATTTTCATAGTGATAATTTCTTTAAAGTTCAAGGGTTAAACAATTTTATATAATGTTTTTTAGCGAAACCCTACAAATGTGAACGTTCTCATCTTGTTGAGTTAGACTCAATATTTGATAAGAGTTCGCTGCTAGACGAAAGTAAGAGATTTATCGAGAAAAATTGTATGGAAAGTGAAAGAATTAACAAAGAATTGAAACGGACCTCTCCGAACCGTTTGATACCAAACGAGGTTTCAGACAGGATGACTTGATGTCGTATGACTTCTTTAATCTGCTGTTGGAAAAGATCGTGCGAGCCCCCGAACTTAATCGCCCAGTCACAATCTTTTATAAGCGTAGTGGGTGGAGTATAGAGTGGTAGTAGAGGAAGAGGAAGGCCTCCTCTACATTGGAACGATCACTTGGTGTTTCCAACTGACGCCGGTTAGCTCGAGAAAGAAACTCCAGAAACGCTTTGTTAAACTCGTCCAAAATGTCGTAAGCGGTTATCGCGCTAATCAAGAAGAAGAAGAAGAAGAAGCAACGATGCAATCTACAGCTCGACAAAGTTTTGCATAAGCTAATTCCTACCTTAAAAAGGTCTACAATACAATAACAAATTAAAAGTATTTGAATTAAGAAGTTTTATTCTCACTGGATTCATTTTTTTTTTGTCGCTAAATTACTTGTGAGAAAAGTGAACTGACCCACAACTCAGAACTCTCGGTCTCAGGTCATTCCACAATACGACTTCACAGAAGTGTGATTACAGAAGATGCCAACCTTCCAGTCGTTCCCTCCCAACAGTCGGTTTTACGTTACTGGAACCACCCGAATTTACTATATATTCGGCCAAGGACTGTCACTCCAGCAGCACTCCCGTACATGTAAGGGAAATGTTTAGCTGCTACAACAACAACCCGATTCTAACAAACTAATATTTGTTATACGCAATAAATTCAATAAAACGTATAGTTAACCACCATTAGCTATAATGGCTTCGTCATGCTACGTTTTCAATTCATTGAATGGGAGCGCAGCAACTACAGTTGCGAGTACAACATGAAGATGAACTGCTTCTGGACAGGACGACGACAAAACCATACACTTGAGTCAAACACTCAGAATAACATCAGGCAGAAGATAAGACGATAGTTCGTACATACTGCGCTATCGCAAATTTTCCAATGTTGCATTTCCTCCAGAACCACTTATGTAAACAGTGGGAATTGTTGTTGTTGTTTATGTTGATATAGCAATAAAAACATTCCCTCAGCCGAGGAATGTTAGTGTTAGTGGTAGCATGTCTCACATACCACTGGTGTATCGGCGCCTTTGAAGATGTTTCTGACATTTTAATTGTAACCTAAAAAAAAACAAAACATGGCTTCACACCCCCGATCCTGCTTTGTGTTATACTTTGTGTTTCTGAGTAAATTGTAGAGGTAATCACCTCCAAATCAGCCAAATTGGACTTGATAACTGTATTTCTCTTGCTTTGAGTTTTTGCTTAACTATTATCCAAACATTTTCAATAGTGTCGACATCAGGCGAGGACAGGGCAGACTCCAACAATTCAATCCCATTTCAATCCCACGCTTTCAGTTTCAATGCTCGGGATCGCTGTCTTATTGTAAGATGCAAGATTAGCTAGTTCTTCAAAACATTTTCGCAGCTGACGGTGTAATGCTTTTTCGTAAATTTTATTCATCAAAACTTGTTTTCGAAGAAGCAGTACCAAACATGAATCTTAACTGTTATGCACCAGAGACCTGCATGGCTCACTGTTTTCTTGAGTTGTTCATACGCCAATTTTTTGCTCACATTCAGTCAATTGAACCAAAATATTTGGTCAAGTGCAGTCAGCTCATGCAGGCGAACGCGTAGTTCAGCTCAGTCAACACGTATGATCTAATGTCTTCGGCTCAAATCTAATCAATGACCAAAAAGTAGCATTGAATGAAATTAGCATCGGCCTTTGCGTTCAAACGATCAAACTTGTTCAAAGAAGTAATTGTCATTATTGTCAATAGCACACGTTCGAGCAAACGAGCGTTGGCGTACAATGTACGCTGTAAATTGCGTTTCGTATTTGAAAGGATTAGTTGGTTTCAGCAATGTTTCCTTATTTACATTATTTTCTTTCGTGTTTTATTATAAGTTTTAAGAAAAAAACAAATATGAAAATATAGTGTTTTTGCTTTAAAATTTTGCTTTTACTTTGCTATCGTTAGTTACAAGCAAAAACTCATGCGGGATCATACGTGTTCAAACCGGCTCATTTGGCTCTATAGCCCTTTTATTCTTGCTCAAAAAAATGAATGTACAGCCGAACGAGCAAATACCCGAAACGGCTGCTATGAAGACGATTGGTGATAACATCGGAGAGCTAAAACGCATGATTTGATTGAGCTGAAATGAACAATGACAATAACTTATTTGAACAAGTTCGATCGTTTGAACGCAAAGGCCTGTTTTTTTGTTCAAGCGAAGCGTATGAATGTTTTACACTGAGCCGGTGCAGTTCTCTGTTATGCACCACAGTTCGTTGAAGTAGTCGATTATCAGCAGTAACCCAAGGACCGACAGATGCAACTATTCGCTCAAAAGGAGGATTCATCCGTGAATATTACGTTTGCCCAATTCCGTTCTGAATTTGCCTTGGCTGGTTAAAGTGGTGATTCATCCAAAATCCAATTAGCGCTTCAGCACCATTTTGTTGCCACATCCGAGCTACCGACTTATTTAAGGGTTATATTACTGCGTGCCTGTAGCCAGTATGTGCGGTTTAAGAACCTTATTAGGCTGTTGACGTCTCACAGTTGACGAGACAGTTGTTTGAGACTTGCGAACAGTGGTTTGCCAAGGGTTGACAATCCCTTCTACCATAAGCAGGCCGTTCATAGAGGAACTGGAAAATTGCTTTATTTTTCTCTGGTTATTGTTGTTTTAACAGTAATACAAGCCCCGTCAGTGTAGGGTAAATCACCGGTCGTCTTCGTCTAGCTCATCTAACGGTAGGCCCAGGAAACAAGCTGTTTCGACGGGTTGGGTCCAGAGTGAGAGAGGTGTTAGATGAGTGGGTTTGATGGGGCATGTGAAAAGGTGG
Organism: Anastrepha fraterculus; assembly: GCA_037575425.1. Classification (NCBI taxonomy): domain Eukaryota; kingdom Metazoa; phylum Arthropoda; class Insecta; order Diptera; family Tephritidae; genus Anastrepha; species Anastrepha fraterculus. Next base: position 132,544 of record JAYXIM010012976.1, on the reverse strand, counting down.
TTAGTGTCGTGCGGGGTGCCTTCACATGCCGGACATATGTTTCGATTCTGGATAAGTAGGTGGTTAACCTGCTACAGTATCTTACGGGTGTCTCACAGGGAAGCTGGAGCTCTTCATCTGCAATAGGTGGTTGGTCTCCGATTACGGCATTCCCAGGGCGGGAGCTTAAGAAGGTGGTGGCAGTCTCCCGGTTAATGTCGTTTATTGACTGTCTAACTGTCTGGTCGTTTACTGTTTTCTCTGGTCGTTTACAACTGTGACAGTGTGTGTTGTAAGGCTATTTCTGCTTTGTTCCACCAGTTTAGAGGTTGTTGTAACTGAATCTAGTGCCTGGATTGCAGGTTGGCTATCTTAAAGAATAGCGATATTGCATTTAAAAGAGAGGTCTGATATTAGTAGCCTACAAGCTTCCCCTATTGCCAGTACTTCCCCCGCCTACAAGTATTAAGAAGACGCAATTTTCAATTCTAAGTCTATAAGAATATGAACCAGCTGCACCACCACACCAACACCATCCATATTTGAACCATCTGTGTAGACTGTGGTGTTGAACTTGTTTAATATAAGTCCCTTACTCCATTTCTCCTGAGATGGAAAGAGTGGCCATCATTTCTATTAAATGGCACCGGTGGCATGATGTAATCTGTCCTCTCTGAGGTGAACAGAGTTTGTGGCAATAATACGTAGACTGGGATGATCATAAGGCCATGCAAGTTTTTTCTATGAGTGGTCATGAATAATTTCAGGTCTTCTGCACGTAAACGTTCTCGAATCGTGTCTTTGTATCTTAATGAGACCACTTAAAACTGTTCCCACCTCATGCAACGATAAGTTCGGCTTTGTCACAAACAAATCAATGGTCTTCTGTTGTTACTTTGGAGAGGTATGCTTCATTAGGCCTGGTCCGGTATTTGGTAAAAACAGGTACGCTTTCTAAATTTCTCAAAAAGCTATCAAATTGCACAACGCGTATTATGAAAAGGATATGCCCAACGCATCGGCCAATAAGTCCCAGGCCTGACCTCTGGATAGCGCCACTAATAGCATTCCGATTTTGTTATTTAATAGTGCTAACCTCTAAAGGTATACTGTCAAAATTTCAAGACATTCGGTTTATTATTTACCAAGTTACAGTACTTTTTGCTATTTTTAAAAACAATGAATTCAAAGTAATTTCGTGTGTTGATTTATCATTATTTTCTTATGAAAAAAATACCGTTGAAGCAAAGCAATGGCTCGATAAACGATATCCGGACTCTACTCCATCGGAAACAACCATCAAACTGTACCAACTTTAAACGTGGCCATACAGACACCGATGATGCTGAACGTACTGGTCGTCCAAATAAGGCAGAAAATATTGAAAAACCCCTCAAAATCAGCATGGGCAATCGCAAAATGAATTTGCAAGAGATAGCTGACATCTTGAAGATATCAAAAAGCTGTGCGTTCATTGTTTTGCACGAACATTTGGATATGAAAAAGCTGTTGTCGAAATGGATGCCACGCTTGCTCACGCCGGAACAAAAACAACAACGAATTGATGATTCAAATTGCTGTTTGGTCATTAAGCGGGATAAGTCTGAGTTTTTTCGTCGATATGTGACAACAGATGAAACATGGATCCACCACTACATACCAGAGTCGAAACGGCAGTCATCTGAGTGGACTGGACCCGGTGAAATCCGTCCAAAGCGACCAAAGACGCAGGTTGTAGCGTCCGTGTTTTGGGATTCGTATGGTATAATTTTCATTTTTATTTGGAAAAAGGCGAAACAATTAATTCTGATTATTTCTGTGAATTATATGAACAATTGAAGGAGAAAATCGCAGAAAAACGCAGAAAAATCCTCTTTCACCAAGACAATGCACCGTGTCACAAATCGATGGATGGTGGTCAAATTGAACAATTTACGTTTCGAATTGCCTCCCCACCCACCGTATAGTCCAGATCTGGCCCCCAGCGACCGTTTTTTTCATATCTCAAAAACATGCTGCGGGGAATGAAATTTCAATCAAATGAGGAAGTTATCGCTAAAACTGAAGCGTATTATGAGGACAAAGATAAATCGTTCTACAAAACAGGCATAGAATGCCATACAAAACAGGCATTGTAGCTTACAAGCTCGTTGGTATGATTGTATCATCGCCAAAGGGGACTACATTGATGAATAAAAAGTTTTTGAAAAAAGTTATTTTCTTATCCAGGCCCGGGACTTATTGACCGATGGGTTATTTAGCAGCATTTGAATTTTTTAACGGAACTCTAAGTTTGAATTTTACCGGTCACACTTCCATTCGACAGATTATATTTTCGAAGAGACCCGATTTAAATGTTGGATGTGAAATGAAAAATTATTGGTTTATTCTCAAATAGTTTGTTACCTTCTTGACTGGCTTATGAGAACTAGAAGGTTTTGAGAAATGAATTTATCAGCACTGTTTCACCATAAAGGCGGTGGCTATTCGGAACGAAGTTGCTTTAATTTCCACCTACAGTGTACGACAAAACTAAAGCACAAAGTCCCTCTTGAACTCTTTAAGTTAAAAAAAGACAACAAATGGTTATATCCTTCAATTGTTTTTTCTTAATCTAATAATAACAAATATATATGATACAAAAATACAATATTCCAGTTTCTTAACGGAAAAATAGTACTGTTACGTGCAAAAACAAAGCAGGTGCAAAAACTTGCTGCGACAAAACTAAAGCACAACTCCCTCTTTCTATCCATAGCTGGCAGCGAGTTATTAATGAGAACCGTTAGGATTTAAAATATTATACGTCAAGCGTAAGCAAAGCATTATCAGTGTTATTGCGTGGTATTAGCGGCATTTACTACATTTTCGAGCTAAAGAAATAAAAAAAAAGTTAAAAATGGCCCGAAACAAGTATAATACGGTATTACGTGAAAAAATTATAGATGAATTTAATGGCGGTGAATCGGTTATCAATATTTCTCGAAAATTCAAGATTCATCACAGCGTAATTTCCCGCACAATAAGTCGTTTTCGGTCATCCGGCTCCTTTGAAACCAAACATTCAGGTGGTAGGCCCCGAAAAACAACTACTCGTGAGGATAAATTAATTATCCGAAAGGTCCAGAAAGACCCCTTTATATCGGCGAGATCCCTGAGAAGTGAATTATCATTGCCCGTTAGCCTTAGAACCATTCAGCGAAGAACTGTCGAAGGCGGCTTCAAAACGTATAGAAGTGCTAAAAAACCTTTCATTTCAATAAAGAATCGGAGAGCACGACTCGAATTCGCGAAGGCGCATATTAACTGGACCATCAGCAAGTGGCGAACCGTCCTTTTCTCTGATGAATCCAAGTTCAACATCAAGAATTCTGATGGACTGAAGCTTGTACGCAGACCTAAAGGGCAACGTTTAAACCCATGTTACTGTAAAGGTACTGTAAAGCATGGTGGAGGCAGCGTAATGGTGTGGGGCTGTTTTTCCGGCAATGGAGTGGGTCCAATTCATAGAATTAATGGCATAATGGCATAATGGACAGATTTGTGTACAAAGACATTCTCCAGACCATTATGCTGCCCCACGCTGAGGAGGAAATGCCGCTGAGTTGGATATACCAGCAGGACAATGATCCGAAGCATACCGCTAAATGTGTGCAAGAATGGTTTGTTGCCAATAAAATTAAGGTATTGCAGTGGCCTGCACAATCACCCGATCTCAACCCCATAGAGAATCTATGGGAGATTGTAGATCGGAAAATAGAACGCGAAAACTGCAAAAACATGGACTCCCTGTTTGTTCAGGTAGAACGAGCTTGGGAAAGCATTTCCCTAGACGTTTTAAATAATTTGATTGAGTCTATGCCACGAAGATGTGCAGCGGTATTGAAAAACAAGGGCTTCGCTACGAAATATTAGAAGAACCAACTGTTATTTACAAGTATATACCAATGTGCTTTAGTTTTGTCGCGGCATATTTAATATTACTTTTATGTTTGAATTAATATTTAAGTTTAGAATGAAGTTTATTGTATAATTTTTTTTTTACAGAACAACCAATGTGCCCTCTTCTAAATACAATAAAAAGATTTGCCATAACTATTTGTTGGAAAGTTTATTTTCTGGTTGTGGTGGTATGGGAAGTTTCGTGCTTTAGTTTTGTCGTACACTGTACATTGAATATTTTTGTCATTATAACGAAAAATAAATGAATGCGTAGATTTATCGCGTTATTGAAATTAAATTCACATTAACCCGTCTATTATATTCCTACTTAGGAACAACTAGCGAGTTTTAACTGAATTTAACTACTAAACACACTGGCACAATTTAGATCGCAGACATACTCGTACATATGGTACATAATGAAATTAACACAGTTTTCATCTTAAAATCAGAGTGAACTAGATATAGAAATTTCATTTTAGCATGCAGGCACTCCTCATCTATCTTTTTATTGAAACTAACAAGCGTACACCTCAAATTATAATTCAATTTTCCAGGCAACATCTTTAAAAGTTGGCAGCTAATAGATACAATTTTTTGTTCGCGAATTGTATTTCATGTTTGATCTTACATTCGTTCCTTAGTTGTTGAGTGCCAAGTGAAACAAAAAGAATGCAACAAAAATAAATGATATCAAAAAGAAAAGTCAATAAAAACAAAACAATGTATCGTCAATGACCAAGAAACGTTTGCCATATAGAACTTCTTACCGGTCCCATTATTGTTGCTTGCCAGTGAAATACTGAAATAGAAAATAGAGAAAAGTGATTAGTTTCTATTAAAAGCATGCAATATCATACATATACGAGCAAAATAAAAAGTGAAAAAAGGTAAACTTCCTAACTGTATTATGTATATTTATATATAATATAATTGGCGCGTACACCCTTTTTGGGTGTTTGGCCGAGCTCCTCCTCATATTTGTGGTGTGCGTCTTGATGTTGTTCCACAAATGGAGGGGACTACAGTTTCAAGCCGACTCCGAACGCAGATATTTTTTTATGAGAAGCTTTTTCATGGCAGAAATACACTCGGAGGTTTGCCATTGCCTACCGAGGGGCGACCGCTATTAGAAAAATGTTTTTATTAATTTTGGTTTCACCGAGATTCGAACCATTGTTGTCACTGTGAATTCCGAATGGTAGTCACGCACCAACCCATTCGGCTACGGCGGCCGCATTATTGCCGCAACTGTATTATGTACTACAGAAAATAATACTAGCTAAAAACTACCTCTTACACTTGACAAACATACTCTTCACGCATATACTGTGTATGTGTACTAGCTTCGATATACCTCCTATAAAGCATTTATGCATTCAAAATGACAAGGGGAACGTTTATTAGAGGAAAGATATCGGTTTTGTATATAGAGTAAGTTGGGTGTTAGCAATTCCGTTCATTTGGTGCGTATTGTCCTTTAAAAGCCACACCGATTCAAATAAAAAAATTTGGATGCAAGAGAAACCTTGGCATCGAAAACGGTATCTGGCAGTAGTAGTAGTAGTAATCACAGCAAAGTATTGCCGCAATTTTATTCAGGTGTATAAACACTCATTTCGAAATTCTCCCTTTGAGTGGTCTCGCAGTAGACAAAACGGGCAGCATTCCCCACAAAACCAACTATCAAGCGTAGAAAATACAACATCAAGTTACTGTCGACACACCCCAATATATTACATCCATCCCCCATACAGCCATCATCACACCAATCCATACCCCACTTGCCAGGGATAAACTAAAAAAAAGTTACGCTCAATTCATTGCGGTTGCTCTGCTGCTTACTCAGGCTTCGCTGCCAGCGTCGCTGCTATTGCATTTACCGCTGCTACAGTGAGCATTTCTGAATTTCTGCAGCTGCAACCAACACCCACCCGTCATAGGCGAAAGACTCATTGCCACCGACACAACAGAGCTTTACTGCTGGAGTGTGGTGCAGTGGCGTGGAGTTTCGCAAAACATCGCTGGGGAAGGCAGCGACGTTATACTTGTCGTATATGTACTGTGATTGTCGACTACCAAACCACATTGCAGCAGATGATTGTTGGTGGGTTGATTGGTTGGTTCGCGTCGCTCGCATGGAGATTCAAGAGTGTACACAAGCTACAGTATTTCTGCATTGTTTTAAGTTTGTTGTGCCCAACATGTATTATACATATGTATGTACCATGTGGTGTAAAATACATTTTAATCTTTTATGCGATGGATAATGAATACCCTTTTTTGTTAAACAAAAAAATATACATAAAATATGAATATGTATAAGCAATTATGTATTCGCCAGTATATCTTTTTATTCTCACGAAAACGTAATGAGCAGTTCTTCAATGAACTATTAACTAATAATGCAAACATGAGTCACCTTTTAATAATTTCAATTGAAAAATGGTACTCAATAAAAACTATCCATATTTATGCACGCGTAAATGCAATAACAGTCACATTGAATTGATAAAATCACATTTCAGAGGCAAAGGTAAACAATTAATCTTTTTGTTATTTTTATTTGTACACAAATAAGCAAAGAAAAGTAGGCAAAAACTTAAATTAAGTTTATATACGTATAAAAATAAACAAGTGCAAAAACCTCCCCTTCCTTATTTACTTGGAGGTCATTACCGTGCGCAAGACTTTTATATTCGTATTTTAACGTTTATTCTAAATTAATCATTTTTAATTCAATTAGAAAATTTAAAATCACATTATTCAGAATTTTTAGTTATTAATCCTAACTAGTACAAGAAATCACACGTGGACTGAATAGCTAACTAAATAAATAAATAAATTATAACCTTTTTTGGAGAAAGTTGTTAAAATGAGTATTGGGCAGACAGATTGCAGAAGAAGCTATTATAGTGAGTAGAGATAATCGGTTCTGGTAATAATTTTATAATTTTTTTTTTTATTAGAACTCCTTCTCCCCTTCTTACGCATTTGTATGCCATTATTGTTAGAGAATCTCCAGCAAATAATAATTGTTATCACTAAACCTATACAATATAAGAGCTCGAAAACTAAAAATGATAATACAACACAGAAATATTGTTGAAACGCATTTTTTCATAATCTGATAGATAATTTCATGACATTTATTTTTTGAATATAATATCCGGCATATGTCCGCCGCGGCTAGGATTTACGCCATCCATTGATCAGTTTTACTTCCAGGCTGCGAATTGTTGCATAACAAATGCAACCCTTTGCCGGTTGCTAGTGGTTATTACAATGTGGATACTCTTGTGCTCTTGCGTATTTTAGTATAGTTTTATTATTATATAAATTGTTTTCTAACTTTGCTGACCAAGGAATCAATAAAATTTCCATTATCATTGGTATTTCTTCGATGAGTCACCGACGAACTGGTAAAATAACCTTCAGCTAACCCCACATATCATATAAACCTCTTGCTAAATACACAAAATTTTTGTTTTGATATTTTCCCGTTTTCTCATGGTCAAGTTGTTACCTTAACATTTCATTTTCAAAATGGCATCAAGCAAATGAAGTCACTGTATTCGCACGTTAATTAAACACACTAAAAACAATTTAAAACGTTGGCAAATATTGGTACAAAAAAGCAAAACTTATGTTGGTACAAAACAACAAAAAATTTATGTTTTTAATGCCAAAGGCGTGATAAAATGAACATTGAGTTGTCAAAGAAATTCGATAAGACAGATATGTTTTAAAAGCGAAAATTCGCGGCCGCCACCTAACATTTTGGTTTTTACAAGAGCTCTTTTGATGCAATCTTTATAAGCTGTAGATGTGGGGTAATGCTATCGCAAAATCGAAATCATTTTGCTATGCCAGCTAGTATTAATAAAAGAAATCAAAAGAATTGCTGAACTCAATAAAGCGTGAGTGCTGAGGTGTACTGGTTGGGATGACAAAATTTTTGTTTACCATATATCAACCAAAATTTCATTCATACGATTCTAAACAAGAGTACTGAGAAAAATACATGAACCGGACCGGTAAAGAAGAATAACGAATGGAGGAGAAGAAATAACGGCGAGATTTTGGAATTGATACGGGGCTAGAGAAATGTATTAAGTCGCAGAGAATTACACACACGGGAGAAAAGATAGTACAGAAAATATTGCGCGAGACAAAGCCAAAATGTTCGAGGCCAAGAGCGACACAAAATGAAGTGGAGGGACGAAATAAAAAAAAAGACCTGACTACTGAACTTAGTTGATTTCGTGACATCAAGGTGACATCAAATCCCTTTCAAACGCGTTTTTCCAAATCTTATGAAAATTATTCACAGATCTGTACGAACAAAAGCAGCGAACCAAAAAACTTACAAAGTAAAGACAGTGGAATTTTATGGTTTACACCATTGTGACTTGCTCCACGATCGGTATTGTATGACACCGATTTATATTCGGCCAACGAGTGTAACTTCAGCAGTATTGTCCAATATTGTACGGGGAATGTTCTATGATACTACAACTACAATACAACAGACGTTGGTAGCTTAACACTAGATTTACCAGGCCGGTCAAAATGACTGGTATTGCAATTTAAATTCAAAATTCTAGCTGCATGTAACATTTTCTTTCCGTAATGATATCATGACTTTTGTAACTGTAGTTCATAATATTTTATATATATTCGTAACAAATATATTTTTTGTTATTGACATTTATACCAGTATCAGTCAAAAGGACTGGTCCAAGTTTCTAAGTGATGAAAATGCATTGGGGCAGCTCAACAATTGATAGAACAAAATATATGAATGCTGGGAAACCAGGCTCTGAAAATGTCAAAATGAATGAAACGAATGCAACAGTCTGGGTATTTGGAAAATGGAATTTGCATACCTATGGAATGAATTATATAATGTTATTATTAATTGATAATATCCATAAATCTATTTATGTATTACAATTCATATTATTCAACTTATTTTGTCACTTTTAAAGGTAAGTAAAAGTTGAAAACCTCGCTAAGCACTTTGGTTAAAGACCAGTCATTTTGACTGGCTTTCCGTAAAAATAGGTATATTTAAACAGCTGGTGAGGTGAATCTAGTGTTAAAGCTAAAGCTGATTATATTATTTCGGGCGTCGAAAGTTTAGGATGGTGATAAGAGAATTCCGATGAATTTCGTTGATTGTGTGTCTGTAAACTGTCCGATCCAGTAGTTGCAATCATGTCTGGTCCTTGCTGCTGTTCCAGTGACTGTTTAGTGCACTATACGGAGCTAGTTTACTGGGGCGGCAGCCCTTGGTCAGGAGAAAAATGAACTCCCAGAGCAGTTTGCCAGATTATTGCCTTCAACAACAAGTATTACGGAACAAATTGAAAAAAAGAGATGCTGCCACAATAAAAGTAAGTTAGCGCGTTCCCTAAGTCGAAGATTGTTCGAGGTTTCTTAACCAAAAATATCTCCGGAGCAGGCCCTGTCTCGCATAGTTGATGCCAAATTGAGCACCGGGCAATATGAAATAATAAAGGAACGTAGCGAAAGTATTCGCTGTAGAACAAAAAAAACACCAATAAAGATTTCCTGAATAGATTTGTAATATCGTCAGACCAATAATTATCCAGCTACAGTACAACTCAGCCACGAAGGACTAACTCACTCTCCACTGAAACTAAATTTCTACTAAAAGGTTGAAAGGAAATTTGGTCTTAACACATAAAATTGAGCGTGTGGTATTTACTTATTTTGTGGGTTCAATATTTGTATTAAATGTGAATAGTTTTGTTTTATCTATAACAGAGAAATATAGTTTTTGAGAATTACACTTTTATGAGAGGTAGGCGTTCTTCTTCTTAATTGGCGCGATAACCGCTTACGCGATTTTGGCTGGTAGAGGTAGGCGTTATGTATACAAAATTATAATATCCTTGAGCATAAGTACGCACGCACGTATATAAACTGCTTAAGAAAATTGACTTTTTCGAGGCACTTAATAAAACCGAAAGAATTACAGCACTTAGTATTCTATCCTGTTCCAAATGTTACTTTTCGGATGTTCCGCACTTATTTTGCATAGATAGGTAAAGATGAATCCTAAAAAAACATAATGGAGTTTTCTATAAATATTTTCCTTTTCCCGATTGACAGTAATTTACTATTCAAAATTGGAAAGAATGAATGCCGTATTTTGGGCGATTCGCATATTGAGCAGTTGGGTGGTGGTGGGCAAACATAAATTTCGAAAATTCCACATCGAACGTGATATTGCAAGAAAATCGTGCAACACAGTGGTTGTGATTGCAATTCGAACAAGCGCAGTAACTCTATGATAATCATACATTGTAGAAGTAAACAAACTGCAACGTAAATGTGACTATTCTTCTCCAATTATGAGAATCATTTTTATGATAAAATATTTTCGCAATCAGTTCTAACTTTAATATCAGCACAATTAAATGGTTGGAATCTTAAAAAGATGTACATTAATACACTATGCTAAAGAATGAAAACCACCTGAAGACATATCTGATTATCTATTATCATGTTACAGGATCGACCATTATATCATTCACATATATACATACGTACTTAATCCAAATAATATTTTGTATACAAACTTACTTTACCTTATGAAAGCCAATATATGTATGTATATCGTGTAAATGTATATAAATGTAAGTATTTACGTATTATACTTACAATCATCGCCAACTGGTCCAGCTGAACATTGTGCAGGTGGATCTCTGCCCAGATCTTGTAATTCCTGAAAATTACACCAAATATTAAAATTCTGTATATCGTTTACTTAAAAATTTTAATGCATTTTAAGGGAACCTAGGTGCGAAATTATTATCCATTTCCATAGTAATGTTAAAATTTTTACCAAGCGCAAGTAAAAAGTACCCGATATTAAAATTGAATTTATTGTGAAATTTATAAAAAGATATTTCCAAAGTATACACAGGTAACCGAGCGTAAAGTGAGAACAGACAACGCAATTCTGCATTCATGCCAACAACATAATCATAATAATAATATAGATAAAGAGTGAAGCAAGAAATAAAAAGTATAAAGTTCGTTGGCCCTTTCCAAATTCTGGCTGGGCGAATATGTTGGGAACAAGAGACGAAGGCGAACGACAGCAACGGTGATTTTCTTGGACACTAACATATAGGCGCCGCAATCACATTCATATATACATACATATGTATATACACAAATGTATATACATACATGCGTTAAGAAATTAAAATTTAGGATTTTACTGCTGGTTTTTGCTTGGATAATTCTTTTAAAAACATAGACCAAGAAAGATGTGCCTAAATTGTTGTGGATGTAATAATAAAGGGTTATAAAATAAAAAGTCAAATGATTGAAACTGAATATGCAAGTTATATGGTACGTATGAAATCGTTTCATGGACTGTCACAACAACTAAATCTCTAAGAAAATTTTGGGGAATATTTTATTTCGTTGTAAATCTGAAATATTTATTGCATACAGATTTTTGATTGAATTATTAATTCTTTTCTACATGAGGATCTCTCCGTAGTCCAACTTTTTTCCTCAAAATCAAAGAATGAACAAAATTCATATTCGAGAAAAATTTACAAAAATTTAATTGTGATAATTTCAGAGTGTGCCATTCATTAGAAAGAGAGGTGAGGTTAGTTCCTAGGCAACGCGCACAACCACATACCTTGGCATTGTGACGACAACACACCACGACAAGGCAAAAGCAGCAACATCCAACCAGAAGCCAAGACAGCGCGTGTGTATCGCCAAATGACTATAGCAATAACAACGAGAGGCCTACGACAACGTAAATATGTTTTGAGGAAATCAAGAAAAACATAGTATTATAAAATTATATATAAAAATAAATTGGCAACGGGAAAGCAGACAAACGTTTGCTGAATATGGGCAATAATCTTGGAAAACACTCAAAAACAGACGCGTACAAAACTACGTTATTGGACAGTTATAGCAAGTCGTGGGGAATTCAGAAAACTAAAATAGTAAAAAATTTGCTTAGATGATTTTTGCACCATGACAGCTGCTATGGCTCTTAGCAAGACAACATTAAGTGCAGGTACATTCGAGGTTAAGTAAACGCAATATTAGAGTTGCGCTGCACTTTCGCCGATGGCAAAATAGTCGTGTGGAAGTAATTAGATCAAAAGTATTTTGATGAAAGCAGTAAAAGTAGAGCAACAGATTTCAACAGCCGGTGCAGTTATGTTTTGCTGTTGCGGAAAAACCGGGTCCCAAAATGTAAGAGTCATCGAACCTTACATTTGCTTTCGAGTCTGAAAGGACTCGGATTTATACACGCAAATACTGTAACTCCAGCTGTGTTCCTCTAAGGTTTGTAACAATAAATAAAAATTTTAAACTTTAAGAGCCACAAATAAAGTTCTTAAAGAAAATAATTTCTATTATACTCTTGCCGAATATGTTTCATGAGTCATATACAGCTCCAAACGGAACGTTGCTGGGGATCACGACAATCACTTGCTACTGGTGACTGAGACGTGTACCGCACAGACAGCGACGCTTTGCTTATTTCGTATATTTTTACGTGAGTAAAAGCACACACACATAAATAAACAATGACGATCATGACAAGAATAAAAGAAAAGAAATAGTATGTAATGTTTGTATTTGGGCGCTCACAAAAGTTGAAAGCGGCAGCTCCAAGTAACTAAAGCACCAAAAATAGCAGGTCAGTTGGCAAAAAAATTTCGACTGTGGCATTTCTTTCACTTTTCGTCCATTGTACATCTCTTTAAATGCAATTAATGGGAGAAGTAAAAATACGGTGGGCAATAAAAACGAAACAAAGGTAATGGCTTTTGTGTGGCGTCTTGAGTTGCGTAGTACCAAAATTGGCAGTACTCTTGAAATATGAAAGTATGGGTTTGAGCACATAACAATTTTCAGTTCATTAACAAACTAGAGAAAAAACGGTTTAGATTATACCGTTCAAACTCACTTTTAATTAAAATTCATGTAAAACAATCTTCCAAACTATTTTTAGTATACCTGAACAAATATTGCATTAATTAATTCAAGAAACTTCCCGATATTAATGACTTACGATATAAAACATATTTTAGTTCCCTATCGTTTGCATCAAATATCGAAAGTTGATCAATTGCTAGCTAAAACTATCCTGTTTTGAGAGGTTTGTCCTCTTTACCGAAGTCAGGATAAATTTTAAGCCTCGTAGCCAGATTTACATTTGATAATTTTCACTTTACGATTCATTCAGATTTCTACACGCGAAAAAAATTAAATTCTCATTTTCATTTACAAATTCAATGGCCATGACGATGACGGCGACGTCGGCGTAGCCGCGTAGCTAGCATAGACGTCGCCGTTTACTCACTAGCGGACGAAGAAGCAACAAAGCAAAAGCAGCGACTGTAGTCATCGGCACGGATAAAGAGAAAACACAGTGTTGCATTGAAACTGAAAACCAAAACGGTCCAATTAAAATCTAACTGGTATTTAAGCAAACATGAAAAATGCAATTAGTTGGCCATACGTACCTTTGCTTGCTAAATAAATTTATAATTTATATGCTTCTTTAGTAGGTACTCTACCATCCATATAAAATATACGATCCACAACAATGCACTGTTAACTGCAAGCAGAGTCAAGCCAAAAGCAGAAAGCCAGAAATGTGACAAAGTTTGTCACATAAGGCACCAGAACAAGACAAACTCTAGCATAAAAATTGACTGCCAAGCGAATTGGCGACAACGTAAACAGCAAAAGCTACCCAGAATATGCATAAGTGTATAAAAATTATCACAACCCGGCGCCCAGCACAGGCAACACTGTTGGAAACGACTGTGGCCGAACACAGAGCACCACCGAGACGATTAGCCATCAACTCTGCTGACGTCGAAGTAAGCGATAACTTAAACGTAATGACTACGCAGACTGCAAAGCTAAGAAATAGTTTATTCCTCAATTGTTGCAAACATATATAACATTCTAAAAAACAAGTACATGGTAGGCAACTAAGCGGTATACTTCTACCTATAAGCCTGCCACAAATTTATTTAGGGAATCGTTCAAATTAAACCTTTGTTAGCAGTTAGCATTCATTTATCTGGCATTTGATACCAAAGACTGAGCAGCTGACAGCGTATTGCTGTGATAAAAGCGTCGTTGCTGATGGAGTGAACCAAGTCATTCCTACGGCAAATACATGTGCGGAAAAGAAATGGAAAGTACCAACAGCGTAACGGAGCAGCGCTGCTTTTGAACCGTCTCCTTGTTTCCATATTTATCTCGAAGGTTTTTGTCTCCTTTTTTGTCAACTTTTTATACGGCTGACTAGAAGAAAGGATATAAAGAACATTGGATACACTATATCGCAAACCAAAAAATGACTTATTGTAAGGAATATGGAAGTTTTATTTGGTTTTAATATTTGGAAAGAGTCATTTATGAATGTATAAATCGTGCCAGCTATTCAAATGTAAGGTTAGGAATCTGCTGGATTTTTTATTGAATTTCTATGTTAAAGCACATATAAATTACTATGTATACCACTGAATTGGGTAACAATTCCAGACCACTGAGAACAAATTAATACCACGAAAAGATCGCAAACGGGATGTAAGGTCATGTACAAAATTCGGTTAATTAATAAGAAACTGCTCTTGTGGATACTAATTTAGTTGCACTTTGGAATCAGTAAATCATTATTATTTTGGCATCACAGAGCACAAAGGCACACTTCAACTACAACGATGTCCATACCAGCCAATCAGCCTATAACGAGTTTCATCGAACGCGTTCACCGGGGAATTTAGCCAATAATTCTTCTTATTGTATTTGTCCAGTCATATTCCTGCATAACTTAATTTACGTTAGTAATTAAACTCATTTTTTCTAATTTCCCTGGCACTATATTGTTACAATGAACATCAGATGTCGTGGTCGTTGCTATCGCAGTCGCAGTCGGTGCTTCGTCGCCCATTTTCGATCAATTCTTCCCCGTCATTTCTTCTGCTGGCTCATCGTTTCACGTTATTTCTTGCATAAAGAAGTTTCGCACCATGCCCTAAAATGCATTTTATTTCCTTGCCCATTTTAAACACTTCAAAACATACCTTATTAATTCTTTTTAACGCCATTTTGTTCAAATTTGATTTTAATGTGTGTGGACCGCAGTGCACAAAATTAAATTTCTATTAAAAAAAGAAAATTTTTCCTTCTTTGCCGTTTAAAGCCCACGAGTACGACGAATTCAATTCTCGCAGCAATCGCACTGAATTTTTGTCTTCACGAACAACCACGACCAATAAGACCGAACAACCACGAAGATGAAACGCACCAGTTTCGATTAGCTTCGGTCCTCGTCTGCTACAAAGTCGATTATGCGGTGCAGCTACTCAATATCCGTCCCTTACGTGGCCAACTGTAGTGTGACTAGCACAGATGGTACTCCTTTTGGCGGAACTTCAACTCCCAATCGAGAAATTATGTGCGCAAGCAAGATGGCCCTCTATCTCTTTTATTTTTGACAGCCGGAATTTTACCAATTCGGCGAATTTTTTCACACATACACTTTTTTCGCCTACAAGCTTTTCCAATTCGCTTTTAATGTTCAATACCTTTTACCAATACCGCCTTTAACTTTACTTTACCGTCTTAACTACTTTTCAAAAGTCTCACGAAACGATTTACTCGATTCACAGTTTTCTGAAAAGCAAAAGAAAAAATGCTTCGCCTGCTAAAATGGCATTTAATAAACTAATGACGTTTCGGATAACTTTCTTCTGGTGAAATCTGAATACACTGGGTTACCTCCGTACGAATGACACTCGTCGTAGATGTGACTCGCTGTGTTTCGTTTTTTCGTTTTTGTTCCCAATTGACCAAGGCAAAATAAGCGGTGAAGTCGAATGGCACTATAGCGGTTGACTCACGCTTTCTCCGTTCACTGGAAATTTTGCTTTGTGCGAGCTGAATGATAATTAAAAAGAAAAATTTAAACTCATTTTAGAAAATGTATGCCTTTCATTTGAATTTATATCCGAAAATTTTCACTATTTACACTTTAAATTTATTTTCGAACTGTCAAGTAGAAAAGTTCCGCACGGATATGTTTTTCTCACTTGCACACAATGATGTTTATATAAGCCCAAGAATTTTGAATAAAGTTAAATTGTTGCCCTTTCGCTTTTGGTCGATAAGAGAGTTTACACCAATATTAAAACATAATAGAGAATATAAAATAATATTATTATATATTGTAGAATTTAAAAGAGGAACCTTTGTTGTTAATTGAAACTGCAAAAAAATCTGTTTCAAGCAGAATAGGCAATTCCATCTGCAATGACAAAAAAAGAATTAATATGCTAAACATACATAAATTATTTCCCAAACTCGAAGAATATTATTTATTTATTGTACTATTCATTTCTACTTATGTAAAAAATTTCATAACTTATGAATATTTAGTTAAAAATGTTGTAGTTTGAATTTAAAAGTTTCTATAAAAAAAGCGCATATAAACACATTCAGACTATTTACGAGTTTTCCTAAATTCTAATATCCTAATTCCCAACATTGTTAAAAAACAGGTATCAAAACTGCAAGATGGTAAAAGCATCAAATTACTATTCAAGCTACGAGTATGTAAAAATTTTTTAATTTTTATTTTCTATTGTATTAAATATAAGTATTTATAAAAATATTCCATTGACTAAACAAATTTCTGTATCGTAATTATATTCTTCTTTTATTCTACCATGCTATTAGTCTGGATGATAAAGTAGCGAACTCTCCTCTTGAGATGGCCAATTTATTTGACGTCACAGTGGTCACTCTTATGCAGTTCCCCAATCTGCTCAGTTTCCATCCCTAAATTTTTATTAATTTGTATCTCTCTATTAGGGACATCTTAGATGGAATTTTAACTTTGAAGCCCTCATCCCAGACCGATGTGAATGGTGTTTCAGTACTTCCCTTTAAGAAGTGTCCCATTGTAGCAACTCCGCTAAAACTTATTTTTAATAATTCACATGCATTCGAAATTTTCATTGTTAATTGGAAAATAATAACAGTTACTCCAGTCTTTAAAATAGACGATAAGAATGATGTGCGTAACTATAGACCAATTTCAAAGCTGTCCTAATTAACTCTAAATTATTCGAAACTATTATTAAAATAAAAATATACTTTGCTACGAAATGTCTAATTTTTTCCAACCAGCATTGTTTTGTAAAAGGTAGGCCCACTGTTTTCAACCTGGCTGTCTACAGTGAATACTGAATTGAATTATTTTCCTGTGGACTTGAAATTGATTGCATTTACACTGATTTCTCGAATGCCTGTGACACAGAGTCATATACAATTATTTCGTGTAAACTGGGTTCTCCTGGCATTCACTCGGTTTTCCTTTATGGTTAAAATCTTAGGAATTGTCTTCTTATAATTGAGGGTGAATCTTCTGCCACTTTCATTGCTACTTCTGGGGTAAGTGAGGGTAGTGTTCCGGTTCTCCTAGTATTTGTCTTATTTATAAATGATATTAGCAGATGCTTTTTATTTGCCAGGCTGCTTGTACCAACTTAAAAATGATTGCCTCAAGAAGAAACCCGAGGATGTGCTTAGGCTTCATGACCTTGATGACCTTAATGAACTCGTTTCTTGGTGTACATATTCATGTACCAATGGAAGGGTACAAAATATATTTGCCTATATTTGCCGAGCTCCTCCTCCTATTTGTGGTGTGCGTCTTGATGTTATACAAAAATGTATGACAAAATATATTTTCCTATATCCCTCTTATATCTCCCGCTTAATAATTGGATTAAAGTCGCTTAAGTGCAGAAGGTAGATTCTATCGCTTTTTTTGGGGTTAATTTAATTCAAGGGGACATTGATTTTGCATTTCTTTTGCAACACATTAACTGTCTTATTATGGCGAGGACTTAACGAAGCTTTACCTTTTTCATCTAAAGATATTCAAAACGAATTTCGACTCCAATGCACTAATGCTCGGCTCGATCTGCGTGAGATCAATGAGATCTTTAATTCGCTAATATAATCGTATTCTTTTTAATCAAGTTGTATTTTAGTCTTAGATTTTTTTTTTTGTTATTCCATTATGAACATATTGGTTATATTAGCATTAAGTCAATAGTCAGAAAGAACCTTTGTTTTTCTTTTTATTGCCAAACAAATTTAAATAAACAAAATGCATCACAGATTACTAATCTACAGCTCAGCGTTGTATTAGAAAACTACTTTATCGACGGGATTTCTGTTAATAGCAAAGCGAATTAATATATACTCATCATTGAATTCGCCTTGTGTTCATATCGCATATTGAATGAATAAATATAATTTGAATCTGCATATTAAAAGACAAATCTGTACAAGACAAGCCCACTAGAGCAATAACAACATTCGCTGGCTTGAATGTTAACATTTAAATTAGAACGCAAAAACACAAGTAGAGTAAAAAAAATAAAAGCATATCATTTTTACATTCAAAATACCAAATCGGAAGAAAAAAAAAAGAAATCAGCTACTCTAGTAACAGCACCTTGTATGCATTCGCCTTGGTATATTATTTGAAGCAAGGCGAATAGAGTATCTCAGGTGGCGCTGTTAAAAACAGTTACTTTATTTTTCGCCATTTTGATGAGTCTGACGCAAGGCGAATTTATTATAGGTGACAGCAACCATATCTAGGCGAAAAATTCAGCTTTTATGCGGAATGCGCGTATAATTTCTTGAGTTTGTTTGTTTTCTTTGCTTTCGCCTACTCTTCTTCTTCTTCTAATTCCCCTTCCTTTTGTTTGTTTATTCATGTACTCTTACGGCACAACGAATTCGGAATTCTGTCATCATTACTTTTCCTCAAGATTCCTGTTCCCATTTCGAGTTTAAAGTCACATATACAGTCGAGTATGACCATGATCGTCATGTTTACATATGATGTTAGCATCCCTGAAAGTGTACAAGCTCTCCCATCTTGTCCTGAATTTTCTGATCATGTTTTCGTATAGTTCGTTGTATAATATTCGTATTGGCTTTGGCACTTCATTGACGAACTCCGAGGAAATCGTTTCCTTCGATGCCAACCTTTCTACAGCCTCCGTGCTCAGAAGAACCATTTCGGACAGTAGTCAAAGAGAATACAACTGCACTTTACACTGAATATGGATTGCGGAGTCGGCGCGGTGTATATTCGAAAGACCTCGGAACTTCCAAGTCCTTTCGCCGGAGAATTGGAATAATATTTTTCAAGCAGAAGTTCTAGGGATAAGAGAAACTTGCAGGATAGTTAAAAACCATCCGCAACAACTATCGGAAGTATATGCATTTCTTCATATAGCCACGCAGTCATCTTAGCTTTAAAGTCACCTAAACCAATTCAAAAATCGAATCTCGATAGCCAACTTGAAAGAATTCATTGTCAAATCAAGATGGTTGGACTAATAAAAAGTAGTGGTTCTACAAGTGGTGTATCAAAATGGCATCTTTTGTAGTAATTGGACCAGGCTTGGTATAAAAACAACCCGAGCTTCTCTTTATGAATGTGGCACATAACTGAACCTCATGAAAATGGGTCAAAGAAAGGAATTGCCTATTCTACTTTGTTTGCTGTGATCATATCCTTAGGAATGCAGAATACACCATCGCTTTCAGCTTCGTGATCATTAGTATCGCTGTTGCGCCCTGAGAAGTGAACATTGACTAAGTCTTGTAACGATTCCTCACAATTGTCAGTCAAAAAGTCATATCTCTTATGCATTAATTTCGGCACGGCTGGATCCTTCGATATAAGTTTCCAAACTCCCTGTTCCACCAAGGGGAATAGGTTTGCTCTAAATATGCGTTGGAGTGTAAAAACTATGGTACGCTTTAACTAGGGCGCTGGTGAAGAACACTCTCTTCAAGTTTAGAATACGAGTTGTACTTAGCAGGTCTCATCTGCTTGCTGTCTAGTAACATGCTATAAAGATACCTATTAGTTTTCCTATGATTCCTTATTAGGGTGCATTTTTTCGTGTATGAGAACGTGATGCTAAAGCTAATGTACCTATAGTCCGAATACGATGGTATACTAAGCATCTTCCAATTATTTACCCTTATACTTCTTTTGGTACATAGCTTTTAGCCTAGCACGTTTTTTGAGTTAAAAAGTTGTTATAGCTGCCCAGTATATTTAAAATTAAAAACGCAGAGTCTAAGTCACAAACAATGCTATCACGAGTTTTGTCTAAATTTTTGTACTTAAGCTACTATGCCACCGGAAGTTCTGGCACTGCTTCAATTTAGGAAAACAGCTGCTACACTGTGCTAGTTTACTAGACAACCGAAATACTTTATCTTCAAATTAGAATTTGTTTGCTTTTAAGATATATATATATATATATATATATATATAGTCAATAAGAATAATAATAATGGATTTGGGACGATTGAACAATATAATGACTTACCCCCAATCAGTCGCAGCATTCATCACTTTCGCTGTGAACCCTTTCTTTCCTCTGACTGCGTAATATAATAATGCAAAAATCAAATACATTTATACCTTCATTTCTCTAAATATTTCTCTTTTGTAACATTGCATTACGAATATTATAAAAACTTTTAAAATATCGTTGTACCCTTAACGTTCAGTAAAACAAATTCAACAGTTCCTTGGGCTGAAAACTATGTCCAAAAGTAATCGAATCGTTAATATACTGCGTTACCGACACTCGCTAGTGATTTAGGGTTTCTCTCAAGGTAATAGTTTAGACACACGCACAAACACCAAAGATAGATAACATGGATAGAAAGTTAAAACGGGCTCTGAAAGTTCTATTTGTTATCTATTATATGGTACCAATTCCAAAAATACTACCAATCTGTTTGCTTGAGCCGAAAGAGGACAATATTTAATTATAATTTAGTACAAACAGCTGCTGGTATGAGACTTCGTGAATTGATCTGCGATTCTTATTAGACACACAAATAGACTTGAAAAAAAGCAACAAAACAAGCGCCCTACTCCTCAACATTTAAATAACTTCCCACTCTCCCTAACAACAACATCACAATCTAGAGAAATCTCCTTTATCATGAATGATAAATGGTAATCTAAACATCTTTGGAATTTGAAAGTGGTTTAAGATTTAAACTAATATTTAATTATGGTGGTTTAGATATAAACTAGTTTTGCTTTGCTTCGATTGTCGCTACTATTTCCACTTACACATTATAATTCGTGCTTTCACAGTTTAACACGCACCACTCTACGAGTATTTCCATGATTATTATTATTATTATTTTTTAATTATAAATCTTATATTATTTAATTTTACAACCTCAATATTAAGTTCATAAGTAATACACAAAATATTCACACACTTGACTTGCTCTTAATTACCAGAATCCCAAAAATAAAGTAGCTGTTTTCGGAAAGCGCCACCTTCTGTATTTTGTACACTGTGTCTACACACCAAGAATGATGAAATATCGCTCTAAAACGGCCTTAAACCGGCTTGAAGACTTTATTGGATTTGAAGAATAATGAATATTATAATCACTGTTAATATACTGTACATTGGCGAGAAAGAGCAAGTACAATTGCAACTATTTATGATTTTAGTCGGTTCAGTTTGAGGAATTTTGGAGGAAAATCCTCCATTTTCTTCACTATTATTCCATTAATATTTTATTTAGCTCGCATTTATTGTTCTTTAATTTTATTGGGTATCAAAATTGCATATTTTATTTAAAATTCATTTAATTAATTTTTATTTGGTTAAGTCGCCCGTAGCAACCCTGTAAGGCGGCTGTAAGCGAAACGTAGATAACGAAACAGCCACAAAAGCGAGATGAAAGTGAATTGTCAATCAAATTTTCAATCGTCGCGACTCGCGAGGTGAGCAGCCGAATATTTAGTTTGCATTTTTTATAGTTGTAAATTTGCAAAAAGTGTGTGATTATAAACCTTCAAAAACTAAATTTTCAAACTTCTAATATCTAATTTATGTTAACAGGCTCCAATTGTATTAAACGCGCAAGGCTACTGTTCGTCGTGCGATCTACTTGCTCAGTAAATTGTTTGGAATGGAAAAGTGGTTGTGCTATAAAAGTGCCAGAGAATATGTGATTAAAAAATTACAGCTTAAACTTACAAATAGTGGCTGACAAAGTTTAAGTTAACAAAGAAAACGTCGAATGTATACGTGGTTTGTGTAAAATAGCAAATATTAACAGTCATTTGTCCCTGTGTAGAAAAATCGAAACAAAGGCCATTTTTGCTAGTACGATTGCTCCTCCGCTTTGGGCGCATCTGTCGTATGCCTTACCTACCGATCTCGTTCTTTGTTTCGTGTAAATCTTCGTTTTGTGGCCGACGCTTTTGGCCAAGTTTGGTAGTTTCC
This sequence comes from Anastrepha fraterculus, assembly GCA_037575425.1. NCBI lineage: Eukaryota > Metazoa > Arthropoda > Insecta > Diptera > Tephritidae > Anastrepha > Anastrepha fraterculus. The sequence goes on along the minus strand of JAYXIM010012976.1, from coordinate 110,207 downwards.
TAATTTTTAATACTGAATAAAACTGTAATATAAGCAAAAGTACATTAGTTTCTAAATCTAGGATAAGCACATACATACATATTCTTTACGGCTTTGCCTACATCAGTCAAATGATAGCAGATTTTTCATGTCTGTCTTCAGCATGCTAAGGCATCATCATTTAAAAACCGTCCAAATCACCGAGACATACCACGCACAAAAGTGCTCATTCATAGTAACAAAGGCGGCGTACACATTTTCATACGTCTAGTATTGGCGAATTAGTGTGTAAGAAATTGAAATGGCTACGACTACAAAAACGACAAAGGTAGAAAATGCATCGAAACACCCACAGCAAGTGCAATTAGCGGAGGCAGGTGGGGATGAAGATCAACAAACAAGCTATAATATAGTTAATGATGTTGTGGAGGAGTCGTCGACTAAAAATGGGTGCGTCACACCGACAGCGGTGAAAGAAGTAATTGACGGAGAGGAGCAACACACCCAAATAATAACAAACAATACTACACACTGTTCTGAAACAAGAATAGAAGAAGCAGAAGCAGAAGCAACACCGGCTCCACCTGCTGCCGCCACAGTGTCAGTAATGGTCATGAATGATGCACCAGAGTCGCGTTTGTGTGGCAAAAAGCTACTGTTGTGTCGGCGCTTCAAGGATTGTGGCGGAATTTTGCGTAATTTCAATTCGCTGCCATTATTCGTTTACGCAACATCGCCGTCTTCGCATGCTGTTTCGGCTGATGGCGTGGGTGTGGCTAAGGAGGCAGTTGCAGCGGCGGATATCATGGGTCAAAAGGTAAGTGAACATAGGGATGTGTTGTCTATAATTACTACTTGTTTATTTTTTTTCTAATTCTTATGCGAATATTTTTGGTATCTTCTTTGTATGCTGTAAGCTACGAACTTTCAATTTCGCCAAAAATCTTTGTCACAACCTGTTTTGTCGTTTGAAATGGGCTTTGAAAATTAACTTCCGGTCTGATTGACAAATTTTCTCCGTTTTTATTGCAAAACCACTATAATAAGTTTTTAGTATTTAATTCGCCCCTGAACCATTCCACCCTGATTGTATCACGTTGCTGAGCAACTGCACTGCGTTGCTGAATTGCTTCGTTGCGCGCTTGCCACATGAAATATTTTCCTCATTTACTTTGCTGCAGTTTAATGTACATTATTTTTGAATATAAATTTATTCATGCTTTGTATATGCTCTGCTGTCTATAATTTCTATACATGAGTGCAACTGTTATTTTCTACAATTAATTTTTTTGTGCTGTTAGTTTTGTTTTTGCTTTTTATATATGCTCGTTGTTTCTTTTTCAAGCTACTTTGGCTGTTGATCGCTTTCTGTTTGGAGTTCACGCTTGGTTGATTGCCTCGGTCTGTTGTATAACAGGGCAGTGCGATCACCCGATGACAACGACAGCCAGTGCTACCGGTACGGCACCAATACCAACAATACCACCCCTGTAACTTGGCCTCCAATATAAGCCATCGGCATAGTCGCTCCCGCTCTATTGCTGTTGTTTCATTGGTGGTTGGTTAAAGATTTCGATATTAACAATATTTAAATAAGTATGTAATAATATACAGTATTGAGCAAAACTTAAACACCACTTTTGTAGTAACCGGAACCACCCGGATTTATATCCGGTCAAGGACTGTGACTTCAGCAGCATATGTATGAGGAATGTTTATACTGTTACAACAACAACAAAAACCACGTTTGTACATATCTCTCGTTGTTAAATTATTCTTTATTTGTGTATAGTATATAGCACTTTCATACAGACATTCAATAAAATGCTTCGTAGCTTTGTTTGTTTGTTTGTTTAACAGTAATAGAAGCCCCTCCAATGTAGGGCATATCACCGGTCGTCTTCGTCTAGCTCATCTAAAGGTAGGCCCAGGAAACATGCTGTTTCGACGTATTGGGTCCTGAGGGAGAGGGGAGTTAGATGAGTCGGTTTTAAAGGCCATGTGAAAAGGTGGTTAGTGTTGTTGTTGTTGTATCAGCATTAACATTCCCCATTCTTACATACGGGGAATGCTGCTGGAGTGGAAATCCTTGGCCGGATATAAATCCGGGTCGTTTCGGTAACGTTGAACCGACTGCCGTGGAAACGCGGTGGTTAGTGTCGTGCGGGGTGCCTTCACATGCTGGACATATGTTTGGTTTGTCTGGGTCGATTCTGAATAACTAGGAGTTTAACCTGCTACAGTATCCAGAACGTAAATGTGCCAGTGTTACACGTGCCTCGCGGGAAAGCTGGAGCTCTTTATCTGCAATAGGTGGTGGTTGGACTCCGATTACGGCATTCACAGGACGGGAGCTTAAGAAGGTGGGACGGTCTCCCGGTGAATGTCGTTTATTGACTGTCTAAACACTGTCCGGTTCAGTAAATTTCTCTCAGTTTTGTCCTGGATTTCGTCGGCGTAGTTTAAGAGGTGTCTCTTGACGTGCCTGGGAGGCGGCTCAGGCTCAAGCAGGTGTCTGCAGGGGTGAAACCTGCGGTAACATCCAAGCAGGAACTGCTTGCTGAGCAGTTTGTTATGCTCCATTACAGGGAGCATTTGTGCCTCGTTATGAAGGTGTTGAACAGGGGACATCAGGAGGCAACCGGTCGCTGCCCGAATGGCAGTATTTTGGCATGTCTGTAGCTTTATCCACTGCGTGTCACTAGTTCCAGGCCACCAGACAGGTGAAGCATAGTTCAGAACCGGCCGACCAATTGCCTTAAATGTCGATAGCAACAGTTCTTTGTCTTTGCCCCAAGTGCTGCCGGCAAGCGCTTTGAGGACCATGTTGCGATTTTGGACTTTAGTGGCAATTGCGGTTGTGTGCGCTGAGAAGGAGAGCAAACTGTCAAAGGTTACACCCAAAATTTTGGGCTTGTTTACCGTCGGAATTGTCCAGGTGGTAAAGAGGGTCGCCGTGGACTTAGTGGGGAAAAGTTGGAGACTCCTCGCAGTGAAAAAGCGAGAAAGGTCGGTAAGGTAGTTGTTCACTTTGGAACACAGGCCATCGACGTCATTGGCCGGCGCCATAGTCGTCAGCGTATGAGACCAGGGAGACTCCCTCTGGTGGTTGGGGGAGCTTCGAGATGTCGAAGTCGCCCTGTCTAGTGAACAGCAATGTTTCGTACCCGAATGGGTTGGTGCGTGACTCCCATTCGGGATTCGGGGAGAACGTAGTTTCGAATCTCCGTGAAACACCAATAGCGGTCACCCCTCGGCAGACAATGACATTTTCCGAGTGTATTTCTGCCATGAAAAAGCTCCTTATAAGGAAAATCATTTGCCGTTCGGAGTCGGCTTAAAGGCCCTTTCTTTCGGTCAAACACCCAAAAAAGGGTATAAGCGCCAATTATACATATATAATATATAGTCGTCGTTATAAAATGTATATCAGTGTGATAGGGGAAATTGAGAGAGCGAAGTGAGATTAGGGGAAGCTGATAAATTTGAAGGCGCACAGCTGGTTACAATTTGTACACATTACAAAATTTAATTTAGCGTTGGAAAAGTAGATGCAAAGGAATTTATACATATACGTAATACATATACATAATATTTACTTGAAAGCTAACCGACCAAACAGAACCTATTATGCGAAAATAATTTACTAAAGTGCATAAGTTTTGATCAATACTGTACAACGAATTTGCCGTGTTTATGAAATGGAACGAAAACTGTACGTACATATAGCCGTATGTTGAAGTAGTGAGTACATCACACCCAATTCCTCCAACAAAAGAGCAGCTGATGTTGCCATCGACCGACGCACTGTCGAAAGCATTGCAAATTGCTCCCGAGAACATGTGTTGCTTCGGCATTGTGGCGCTGGTAATGCACTTGTTACCCGTCGCTATTAATTTGCTTATATACATTTTTTTGTTTTATAAATATGCGCGCAGTTGCGTTTCTTGGTTCGGGCATAAAGAGGAATCCACGCATGGATTTCTCATAATTGATGCGGGAGGGGTTCTATCCGCAATTACATATGAGCACTTGTACATTATGAATATACTTATATACATGGGTATATATGTGTATACATATATGGCTTTTAAAATAATTTTCCCTGTAGGCCACTAATTTTGAATTGCCGTACCTTGTATCCCTCTTTTGATAAACATATTAATATATGAAATAAAACAAATACGGCAAAAAACGTTGCATTTGGTAGTTCAGGAGTCGATTCTTCAGAAAGACGGACAAAACCAAATTTTATTTTAATAACTACTATGTTATTATTCGTTGTATCCTTTGTTCTAAATTTAACCCAACGGCCGAAAAATAAATTTCAAACAAAGAGCTGCTATTGACTTTTGTGTCTTTTGCAACTTATCAAATACTAAAAAAGCAATTGGTGATTATTGTTTCTCAAATCTGCGATTTAAATCGATTACCTAAACAATTGTGTATCGCATTTTGACCGCATATTTAGCCTGAATATTGAAATTGGCAGCTTATATTATTGTACTACAGAGACTATTAACTATTCTGAAACTGTATTTAGAAAAGAAAATAAAAAGTGGAATCATAAGTCAATCATTCAAGGGCAAAGATGGCCCGTTTGATGAATTCGAAAACCGTGCGATATTGTGAATTGAAGTAGAAAGCGAATATATTGACTAATACCATAATGAACTGCTAAAACAACAACAACTAATAAAATAAGCGAGGTTCATCGCACTAGAGAGGGATAGTTTACTGCAACATCTCCCCAACGAGGCTACTAAAAAAAAAGAATAATAATTGGCGCGTACACTTCTGTTAGGTGTTTGGCCGAGCTCTTCCTCCTATTTGTGGTGTACGTCTTGATGTTGTTCCACAAATGGAGGGACCTACAGTTTCAAGCCGACTCCGAACGGCAGATATTTTTATGAGGAGCTTTTTCATGGTAGAAATACACTCGGAGGTTTGCCATTGCCTGCCGAGGGGCGACCGCTATTAGAAAAAAGGTTTTATTAATTTTGCTTTCACCGAGATTCGAACCAACGACCTCTCTGTGAATTCCGAATGGTAATCACGCACCAACCCATTCGGCTACGGCGGCCGCCAATGAGGCTACTATGCTTCCGATTAAATGGCATAGTAAAATGCTGAGCAAGTAATTCCTGCTGGGTTGCTACCGCAGGGTGGTTCTCCCTTTTCAACTAACGAGATCCAGGAACGAACACAACTATAACTACCGGTCCAGAACGGTCTCTTACCACCTTCCTAAACTTTCGACACCCGAATATCGCAATTGGAGACTAATCACAACTCATTGCAGGTGAAGAACTTCAGGATATTGTAGCAGGTTAAACTCCTACCTATTCAGAATAGGCCCCAAAATACTCAACATATGTATGTCCGTCATGTGAAGGTACCCCGCACGATACTCGTTTGCACCCTAATATCCCCCTCCATTATACCCACTTTGTCGAAACAGCATGTTTGCTGAGCCTACCGTTCGACAAGATAGACGATGGCTAGCGGTGACTGCTCCGTATTGTACACCTGGTCGTCGCGACAGACGTCGCTAACAATATGTGAATATGTAAAGTACGTGTTCTAATCGGATCCGTCCTTGCCGAAGTTTTGAATATCCTAAATTGGCTAGTGTACGCAAAATACAATAATAAAAGAACTTTTCTCAATAGTCTCCTATTGAAATTTGATTGATATACTTTACTACTGCTGATGATTCGACCTGGTGATATTTTGTGCTGCTGGTAGTTTTAGATATTTTATTGTTATGGCTTTTGCTTGCTGCTCATCCACGTATTCCTTTGATGTACCCCGATTATGCTCTTTTGCCGTAACGCTCTAAAGCCACTGTCAAATTTGTTGTATTTTTTCACAAACAAATAGCTTCACCTGTAGTTATATGTACCCACATACACATACATACATACATATGCAGGTGTAGTAGCCACAGCTCAGCGAGTATTTATTATGTATGCTTGCGCGCTATGCTTCACTTACGCTTTTGCACCGTTGCTGGGCTGTACCGATGCACGTTGGTACATGACTGCATGTGTTTGTGTGCGACAGCGATTTTTATTGTCGACTCTGCCACTTAACGCTTCGTCGCATGTTGCAGCAGTGGGTGCGTTTTGGGTTGAATTATTGTATACAACTAATACCTGCTGCGGTTGGAGCGATGCGCTTTGGTGCGCAGCTAAATACTAAAATGTTTGAATAGTTGCAGCCAAAGCAGCAGCAGCAGCAGCACCAGCAGCAATTCACTGAATTGTGACAAGCGCGCATATGTAGGCTTTCAGTTACAGGCTATAGACTTTATTATCAATGTGTGCACCAGCTAACAACAGCTATCCACTACCACATTTCCGACGAGCGGATCGCACAATTAAACGTTACAAATAATCAGCAAATTTGGCATCTGGCAACCAGTAGCGGCAAATCGTTGTTATCAATATAACTGATTTTTCTAAACAAGTTTGTGCTTTTATTTTTAGCCTCGACCAATGAAATCATTGAATACAGACCTTTTTCGTTGTTGCATTTACAATTAGCTACAATGGCTGCAAACGAAAAATCATTGTCGGCCAAAATTGAGAATTGAGGTTGCATGCTTTGTTGCCGGTTTCCTGCGGTGTGATGTGGTGAGTGGTAAATAGTGGCGAAGTTGAAGTTGTGTTGGCGTTGCTTGTGTTGCTTATTTTGGGCTTGCCTGTACACTATCGGTTCGAGGAGATAGCTAGCGCCGTTGTCGTCATTGCTGCCTTTGTTACCATTGCTTTGTTTACTCAATGGAATCTAAAAGCGAAAATCGTTTATTTATCTTGATAACAACAGTTGCCTAAAGATTGGAAACAACTTGGCACACTGTAAGTTGCAGTTGTTATTAAAGTTTTTGTCTATTAACGTAGTTTTAGATTTTATAAACGTAGGCACAGACATAAATAAGTTATTTATGTAATTTTCTCTATTCTCGGAAGTGTATTTTTCCTGTACATTTGTTCTCCTTTTTCTATTTGCGCTCGATTTTCAATTTCAGCAATTTTTTTAAATATTTTTTTTATGACTTTTTTCTCAATAAACACACCTTGCACCCACCACAATCGCTTACGCACACAAAGCGGGCTTGGCGTTTGTCCCACGCGACTTCTTTCCTTCGCTCTTCAATTGTCTCTCACAGATATTCGATTGAATTAACTGTTGGAAGTATGCACTTACATACACACATACATGCATACATACATAGATATATGCTCATGAAATTCGACACAATCGTTGCGTCAACATTCAACTGCATATTTCCACATTATGTCTTACCATATGCGTACAGACAATTTATATGCACCTCACGCTGTTTGGTTGACAAATCTTCCAAAAAAAGAGGTTGAAAAGAATTTACAACAAACAAATTCAGTTGTTCAGACAAATAGATACACCTGTGTTCAAAATAATAGTAGTGCGGCGAATTGCCAAGTTTTAACTAATTGTTTTTAATACTTTTATAAATGATTAGAGGTTACATAATTTTATTTACATAGGTACAATAAGAACATATGAAAGAAAATGATTAACACCTAAAAAAAAAAGGAATCTCGACTCAGCGCCAAAACAAGAATGATCCTTACGTCAGGCGGACTGCGCTTCTCGAGTCGGTCAGGCAAACGTTATATTTGTTATCATTATTATTATTCAGTCTAGAGCATCATAAAGAGTTTTAGAGGCTGAGTTAATAAATGTTTTGACCAGAACTCGAGTCGTTCCCATGACAACTGGTTCTGCGTTATCAGAACGACCGGATTTAAATACAAGGTCTGTCACACCTAAACATTTAGGGCGTATGCTTATGCTGTTAAAACAAGAAAAATCAGAACGCCAGTTGCACGCCAACCAAAACTATACTCCAGAGCATAATTTTATTGCCAGAAATAAGCGATGGACGCATATACTCGTAGAAGTTCGTGTGTGTGTTTTAAATATTCACAAGCTGAGAAGTATACTAGGGTTAACTTTAAACCTGCAGAGGAACATATTCTCGTTGACTTGCATTTGTCAAACGAAAACCAGAAAGTTATAGAGGTACAAAAAAATCGTATATGACTACATACATGCGTTTCATGGAGCTGCCAGGGTTGGAGCAATAATTCATGATTTCTGAATGAGCCTCAAATATTGGGAAGAGAAACTTCCTGTAAGAATTCCTACCATAGCCAAAATTAAGCTTCAGGATCAGTTTCTGGTGTTGATGGTGGTCACAAACATTCTCCATTAATATTTGAGGAAAGCTGGTGGAGTGGCAGTACGGGTCGTTCTGGTAACGCACCGGCTGTAGTAGGAACGCAGTAGTTATTGTGTTATTTAGTTGCATAAGTATGACCCTGTATGTGTGGCACCTTTCGTATTTTTGTCGGGCGCCTGCAAAATAAGACATTTTTATAAAAATGGGAATGTGACGTTCTTTCAAATTTGTTTCCCTTGGGTGCATTTCGCTTCTGCATTGCCAAACAGTCGACTCTTGGCGTTTTCTTTTTAATTCTACTAACTTTTCAAAACCACATATTTCGCTGAAACTTTAACGATTCAATACACTTTTACGATGTTTAACACTTGTATATAAGGATTCGAAAATGCCGAGAATTTCAGTTATTCGACTCTTTCAATTACGCGCTTACTTGTTCTGCAAACCTATGTAAGTCTACTTTAAAGAAATGGATAGTTTAAATGAATAAATAATATACTTATTTTAACACACTGAAATAAATTATTTTTAAACTCCTGATGCTGCTAATTTTCGAGTGTTGCCTTTTATTGCCTTAATAGGCAATTATTTTCGGTTATTACATAATAAATTTGCTCAACATTTGTTTCTTACTTGAATACTTCTCTTCATGCTGACTATCACAAATTAGAAACATGAATTGATTGACATAACACTAACAAAGCATGTACTCATATGCTGCGCATCTACTCACATTTAATAATTGCCGATATTCACACACACCCAAGTTTATGGTAATGCATCTTCACTTACATCTTCATATACACATACACACAGCAAAGAAGAACTTACGTTGACAGCAAGTTTAGGCCAAACCCTCGTTAATGATCAACGTTTGAAATGTGATTAACATGAGATTACGACGTACAAAATATTATTTATATTGATTCAAAGATAGAAGAAAATTTGTTTTAAATAATATTCTTATTTCATTTGGCAGTTAATTTTCGCTGGAGCTTGTATAAAAACCTGAGTATTATAAGTAAACTTACTGAATTTCCTTCGACTCATTGCTGTACACACAACTGTTATACAAATTGAAATTGGTATATCGTCAGAACTTTTTTCACTGGTTTGCTTATCTTCATTTTGTGCAGTTTTTGTAGTCGCCTTTTGGTATTGATATGAGTTGCGAATGTATACATATATATATGTATATATATATGCATGTAAGTAAATTATAGGCACATATGTAGATATATAAGCGTACTTGTGTTATTGTGCTATTGACTTTAGCGCTTTATGTAAAGGACGTCTGATCGTTTGTCCAAGCTCTCAATAGCCGGGATTTAGTTAGTTTGTGTCACCCAACCAATTGAAAAGTCGACAACAAGTATTTAGTCTAATATTATCTATGCATGTGTGTTCCCATTTTTCACTTCTAATGTATCTTGATTCTACGTTTAGTGTATGCCGGTTTTCGATTGTGGTATGTATGTATGTGTGTACTATCAACGCAAGCAAAGTGACTCATCTATCCATTCATATGTTCGATTTGAAGCATTTCCAGCTGTTCGTTAACATGGCGGATATATGTACATATTATATCGTTTATCGGCAAGTCAAGCGTTAGCGATAAGACAAGTATCTTTTTAAAAATAAAATAAAATAAAATATATCTGGCTCTATCTCACAAATAATAATACAATTCAATTTAGTTCGTTAATATTCTTAGCTGCCGTCATCAAATGGTCAACATGCACTTCGTTCCTCGTAAGCATGATAGTGAGTGGACTGTCAAAAACAACCTTTGATTCAAAGTAAATTCGAACCACTTATAAAAAGCTACTAACTATCAAGAAGTTTTCTGTCCTAGTCATCACACATCATAAAGCTCGAACGTTAAGCATTAATCTTACATACAAAAAAAACATTAAGATATCACACAAATTTTTAACTATGGAACTATCAACATGAGATCTGCTTCTTTAATTAGCTATGCTTCCATCATGATCAGTGACTTTCAATGCCACTCGCAGCCTCAAAATATGTTTGATAGTATACGTAGAAGCGTGGATTGTAACTCTTATCTTCTTTACTAGATGCATCTATCCGTATTTGCATTTTCAAAAAATCCCTACATTTTAATTTCTTAGACAGTGATAAAGGCGTAAATCTCAGTAATAGTTTGAAACTGAAAGAAAATGAGAAATTAGAGATACTGTAGAATAAATATTTTTGTTGTTTTTAAGGACGACTTATCATTTAGATAAAATTTTCTGCACACCATACTATTGAAGAAAGTCCAACATTTTACGAGTTTCATACTCTGTACGAAACTTTAAGACTGTCCACCTATTCACATGCGCCCTTAAACTCACTTACCTAACGCTGCTCCTCTTTTGGACTGAACCCGTTGAAACTGCATGTTTCTTGGTCAGATGAGATAGACGATGACGACCGATGACCGATGACTACATCATATTGGTAGGCCTTGATGAACTGCTACAACAACAACAAAAGTTTCCTTCCGGAAAATTTTCTGAATATATGCGAATGAATATCGAGACGTTTGACTATATTTTAATAAAAATTTAAGGAGATCTTCAAATCAGATGGAACAAATGTCATAGCAGATCTATTTTATAATAATTCGCATAAATTTGGAGATTCAAAAGTAGCAAAATTGAAAAAAATACAGTGGAAAAACGGCGGAATTCTACAATAGAAACATCCGTTGTTGTTGTTGCAGCAGAATAAATATTCACCTAATAACCGATTGTCGTGGGAACATCCGTTTACGTTTTTTACATTTTTTTTATGTTTTTCTAGATCATTGCTTAATGTACTGAGTTACAAATGTTCTCACACAGTGATTTTTAATCATATTTACAATGTCTTTATGCTATATTTTTTACAGATGGTCGTTTCTGTAAAACAGAAAAAATTGCAAAAGAGTGGCAGTTTTTGAGCACTTTGAATTTGCTCTTTATTAAGTTAAAATTAAATGTGCAGCTTTATTGCCTTAAAGTTTCTGAAAATTCTGGTTAAAAATGTGAAATTTTGTTTAAAATTTTTTGTTTTTTTTTATAAATTCTGTACAAATTTCGAAGTTTTGCAAAAAAAAATTTCACTTATAAATGCTTCGGTGTCCATGTTGTCCAGAGTCTTTGTTCACAGCTCTGCTCCAATAGATCTTATCTCACTTTCAAACATAAACGCATTCTTAAGTGTAAATGTGAGGATCATGGTGCAAACAGTTAAATTTGTCGACATAAAAAAATTTCTCTAACTGTTTCTTTGCTACATATTGATACCAAATTCGATGTTTTTTTCTGTTGTGTTCGTGGGCTGCTCATTTTCGTTTTGGCTCTGAGAAACCTTTGCTTATTAATGCAGTAATATTTCTTGACGTATATTAACTACTTCTTATCTTTACTATTTGGATATACGAGTATGAGTAGGAACGTAAATATTAGATAATTTTATCTTTTCGCACAGGAGAGGATGAAGAAAAAATCGGGGTAATTCGAATTTGATTGCGGTTGAAATGATTCAGCGTGGATTTTATGACTGCTTAGGTGCAGTTAGTGTGTGATTTCTCTGTTAGTATTTATGTTTGTGCACTCATTCATAAAACCGACATCTGTTTGTGATGCTGTCACATCGCCATCACCACCTAGTATTGCCGAGAATTCAACGGTTTTCAATTTCCATGCTTACAAACGACATAAATTATTATTTGATATTTATCCCCTTTTATATATCGATGGCAGAATTTTTGTATGTATGCCTTAAATGAAAATTGAATTCCATTTGCGTTATAGTATTACTGAAATTTAGAAGCGCATTTGATAGAAAGAATTATTTCATGTACATCTGTGTTCAAAATAATAGGAGCGCGAAGAATTAGCAAGATTTAACAAACAAAATTTGGTATGCAGTTTTATAGATCATTCAATATTAGTTTCAAGTGGTTCAAACTTCCCATGTGCTTTATATGGAAGAAGTTTTTTAGGGATTCTGATTAAAAAGTTGAAAATCTCGATTATAACTTTTTGAAATTTATTAAATTTTTGTCAATTTCGCACAAAGTTTGGAACTTTGAGTTATATAATTTTTGTTGTTGAATGCTCTATAAAAAAAATAAATAAAAAAAAGGTAAGACTTGTTAATTCGTCGCGCTTCTATTATTTTGAACACTGGTGTTAGTACTTTTTGATAATTTCTGAGCTTCTTTACTTAAGTAGTAATTTCTGTTGTTGCTGTGGCGTTTATTACTAATCTTGAAAAATCGTGTGAGAGTTTTTCATTTGCTGCATTTTTATACGCTTTGAATTTCTAGCTGATATATACTTAACAATTTTTTTCTAGTTGAGTATTGTATTTATGCGCCCCCTAATGGCTTCCGATGCAATGAATTTTAAATGATTTTTCAAACAATTGCTTTATTCTTCACTTCTTTCTTGATTTCTTTTTGATTCTCAATATTCTTCTACATTAATATATGTATGCATGTATGTATGACCATATGTAACTTTTTGGAAGCTCAAAATAAGTCTTTTTTTATTGAAACTCCTTGAATAATTTTTGACGATTTGAAATTTTCAATTAGCTGCTTATTTTAAGAAGTAGACTTTTGTTAACTTTTATTTGACTTTTCTTTATTGGAAGCCGCCAATCATATGCTAAATATGAGATATGAATTGCAAAGTGGCTCAAAGCATGTACTTATCGTATGTTTCCTTTTCAAAGTAGAGTTTTAAATTTTGTGCAGTTTTAAATTAAATTTAAATATTTTCCAAAGTGATTCAAATTTGTCACATCGATTTATGAGCATATTTGTATGTATATTAAAGGTACAAGGTGGCGAAAAATTAATCATCCAATTTGGGTTTTTGAATAACTTCTTTGGACATCTTTATTTCGACCTTTACGCGCTTCATTACTTGTCTGTTTGTATTGCAAATATGATTGACGTACGACGTCCTTTGCAAAAATTATAAATCTTCCGCTAGGGCAATTAATTTTGTATGTTTAGGGCTGGTTTTTAGTTGATAACAAAATGTTCGCACAAAATACGTTTTGCATTAATTTTCGATTGTCATCAACTTTTGTACAAGTAACCTAGAAAATTAAATAAAGATTTCAAAGCGAATAAACAGAAACGATTCGACGCGAACGTCCGCTTTGCATGTCTCGAATACTAATTTTAAACTGTTTAATAATGAATATTAACCCTAAAATGAAGAAAAAGAACTACGAATAGAATACAAAGCATTTGCGTAAGTATCTGAAATAAATGATTTATAGTTAAAGTTAAAGCTTGTGTTAGAAAAGCCCTTCTCGTCGCTGCCACGATTCGCAATCCTTTATCTATGTACACAAATAGAGTCCAGGGTTTCCCTGGCTTCAGTAGTGGGACCACTCTCCCTAATTTCCACTTATCAGGTATGATGAGAGTGGCCATAGACAAATTGAAGACCTTGGTGAGATATTATACTCCCAATGGACCCAGATTTTTCAGCATCAGCATGTTTAGTCCGTCAGGGCCAATGGCTTTAGATGGTTTCATGTGTTTGATGGCCCCCTGAACCTCATCGCTGGAGAAAGCAAGCTGCGCACTGTTGTATGCTAGTTTGTGCAGCCGTCTGGTAGCACTACGTTTGGATCTGTAGTCTCTCAGTTTTGTCTCTTGGACCGCAGCTATCTTGATACCATGTCGGCTCATTAAGTCGACTCATCAATCTTACTCGTAAGTCCGTTGCAGTTCAGTTGTAAGAGTTTAAAACTCCTCGGGAGTGTGAGCGTAACTCGGGGAGTGAGGGACGTGTGGTGTTGTCTGCGTTAGTCCTGCTGTGCGTTCCGCAAAAGTTTTTGTGGCCTGACGTTGACGGACGACCGCGCCACAGGGGACGGTTGCGGGTGCAGAGCTCTGCAGCAGGGGGCAACGAAGTCGCGTGTCCACTCACGGGTGATGCGGAGGCCAGAGCACCTCCGAAGGTGGCACCAGCCATTGCAACAATTGCACTGGACTGGTGTCAGGTTCCGGTTCTGGTATTATACACGGCGCAGGCTGTGCGGGGGACCAAGAGCTGATGGTTTGTCTCCGCACTGGGATAAGAGCAGGAGGGTTGTGGGTCAATAGGGGAGTTGTGCCTGAGGGCTCCTCCGTTGCACTTATTGCACCTAACCGAGGTGGAGTTCGGGTGGAGCCGTTTGTGGCAGATGCAGCAGTAAAATACCTCTGGTAGACAGGGCTAGTTTACTGGGGCGGCAGCCCTTGGTCGAAAAAAAACCGAGTCATTCCGGTAACGTAGAACCGGCTGCCATGGGAATGCTTCTTTGGTCTTTGCTCTTTGTTCTGGCATTCTTTCTTGAAAGGGTTTATATACATAGTAATATACATACATACATAAATAGTTTATAAACACCTTTTATGTAGACTGAATATCTCTTTTATTAGCTGGCTAGCAATGCTTAGGAAATAATTTAATGGTTAATAGTATTGTAGTAAAGGATCTTTTCTAAAGGATTTCAATAACTTCCACATTTAGCAAGCTTCAGATTTGCAAAAAAAAAATTTACTTTATCAGACCTATTTTGTTAGCTTCGTCAAACTAAAAAACCCTCCAATAACTGGTGTTATCTATCGCTAGCGAGAGATGATTAACGATTTTTTTGGCCGGAATTGGATGATATTGATCTGGACAACGTTTATTTTCAACAAGACGGCGCTACGTGCCACACAAGCAACGAATCCATTGATCTTTTACGGGAAAAGTTGTCGGGCCGTGTTATCTCTCAAAGAAGTGATTACAATTGGCCACCGATATCTTGTGATTTAACACCTTGTGACTTTTTTCTTTGGGACGACGTGAAAGGGAAGGTCTACGCCAACAGCCCAGGCTCGATTCAAGACCTCAAAAATGGAATTCGTGGGGCAACCACTGTGCAATTCGGTTATGGAAAATTTCATGAAAAGGATATGGTCCTGTAAGCGTGGTCGTGGTGGTCATTTGCCTAATGTTATTGTACACTATTAACGGCATAACTTCCTCTTTATAATGAAATAAACATCCGATCATTTATATTAAAAAATATCATTTTTTTTTGAATATCAAAAAAACACCTCTTTGTCTTCAATCAGTTTGTTTGTAGATAAGCCATTTGCTTATCGTACATTTGGTTTTTTACACTTAAAAAAAGTGATCGGAGGTTAATATTAATAATATTCCAGAAACTTACTTATTAATTTACAAATTCTTTTAAAACCTTTACGCGTTTTGATTCCTTAACTATGTGGCGCTTGTGGTAAGATTCTCATTCTTAAGTATATTTATGACGCTAATTAATACAAAAACTAGGTAAAAGAGCAATACACTCACAAGAATATTCTTAAGTAGCATTTCCTACAATAAACATGCACCTTTTGCATACAGTAGTGGGCATCAGAAGCGGAACACCCAAAATAAACGCAGCTATTTTTTTTTTTAATGAGACGAATAGTCAAAAAAGTCTTCTTAAGACTTTGGTGAGAGTTTTCCGATGCTATCGTCACCCAGGGATGGTTGAAATTAAGGGGTTACATGGGTTTCGCTGGTTAAAAAAATCGATTTATTTTTTTTTGGCTTATTAATTTCTACAACATCTCAGGAATATTATCCTAAATTTACAAGTCGATCCGAATAATAAATTCGGAGATACAGCCTTTGGAATGTGTGCGCTCCAAGCCACTTTTATTGTTACTCAAAACTTTAAACGCGTTTTTCTCGGAACCGTGTTTTCAAAGTCGGTTGTGAAATGTTCTCGAAAACTACTCAACCGATCTTGATGAAATTTTACACAGGTGTTCGAAATACAATTTACTCGTGCTTGAACGAAGGATTTTTTTTTTCAATTACAACTACAGTCGAACTTCGATAACTCGAACTATGCCATGCCACAAAAAAAAATCGAGCTATCAAGATTTCGAGTTATCAAATATAATATACATATGTACATACATACATAAAAATCCATAAACAAAATAAAACCTGATGGAAAAATAAAATAATCCATAAAACTCACAGGTTAGCAAACAATTATATTGATAAAACAGTACATGCTTCAAATTATGTATAGTTCATATGTCATATTCGGGGGGAAAAATGCAAGTTTGATAAACTTTAATCTCTGTTGTATGTCTTTAGGATGGGCTGGGCAGTTGTCAATAAAAAGTAGAATATTTCTTTAGGCTTTTCCAAATTGTTTGTCTAAGTTAAGAAGCCATTCTTCAAAACAGGCGCCCGTCATCCACGCCTTTGAATTTGCTTTATAGTCGAGAGGTAACCATTTAACACCTCTAAAACAGCGGGGTTTATTACTTTTACCTATCAAGAGTAATTTCAATTTTTCTGATCCATCCATGTTTGCGGCAATCATCAACGTAACTCTCTGTTCACTGTGCTTTCCTCCATGGCATTTCTGGTTTTTAAAAGTTAAGGTGTTATCTGGAAGACATTTAAAGAATAAGCCCGTCTCGTCTGCATTGAATACGTCCCGTGCTTGATAACCTTCTAATAAATGAGATAAAACATCACGTTGCCATTTCATACAGTCTTCTTCGCTTACATCATTACTCTCACCACACATCTTTTTATGACATATACCAGATCTCAGAAAAAAAAAATAGCTTTAGGTGCCAGCTTGCACATTTATTTTATCAATGTACATACCTTCGTTTCCAATTATCGAGCCAACCAGTGCTTGCCTTGAAATTCGGTTGTTCTAATTTTTGATTAAATTCCAATACTTTTTCTTTAAGTAATCCTCCGGATATAGGCAAATTCCGTGTTCTTGCCGATTTAAACCATTCTCAAACTGCTTTGTCCACATTTGCGTATGTTGGCTTTTTTAGTCTCTTTGAACTCCCACTTGCACCACCACTTTCGATTGCAGTAATAACCGTTCGTTTTTTTTTTTTAAATAGTTGACACTGTATTGGCCGGAATAGCATACTTTACAGCTACATCTTTTTTTCGCGCACCCATTTCCACTTCCTTTATTAGTTTAAATTTTTCATCAATAGATAAAGTTTTTAAACAACGTTTTGATGACATGTGAACAGAGTTTATTTTCGCGTAAGAACTACTAATAAAATATGGACTTAAACAGTGCAGCGACCCAACTGCTGACATGACATGTTTGCTATAAAATAAGCAACACGTAATAAGAGGATTCCCCCGGAAATTCGACTTATCAAAGCTGGCGCCAAATATTCTGTTCGAGTTATCAAGATATTCGAGTAATAGAAGTTCGAGTTATCAAGTAAAAATTACACACAATTCTCACTCTAAACGCCATTGCCAAGCAATTTTATTCGAGATATCAAATATTCGAGTTATCGAAGTTCGACTTATTGAGGTTCGACTGTATTTAAAAAAAAAAAATGTCAAGCAAATTTAACCGAAATTTTCATTTTTTGTATGCCAAAATTCCAATTTTTACTTTTTTTTCTTTCCTTCGTTCAAGCTCAAGTTTATGGTCTTAACTAAAGCACTAATTTTTGTTTTTTCATTTTTGATGAGCCTGTCAGGAGTTATGCTGATAACGGCGACGCACCTTTTTTTCGAGGGGTCATCGGATATGACGTCACATTGGAGGAGTTTTAATTTTTTGTTTTTTGAAAATTTCAGAAATTATTCTTTAAACATGTATCTATAAGACAGAAAAAAGTTTGAATTAAATAAATAGATTTTTACATAGCAAAAAAAATTGAAAATAGGCCTTTTTTTACCCGACGAAACCCATGTAACCCCTTAAAATCTTTTGGGAAACTCATAATACTCTTCAGATATTTTTTCATAAATTGATTTTTATTTCACAGACAGCGCTTTTTTAGATTTTTAAGAAAATCAACCAATTTTTTCTCCAAAGTTTTATTTTATTATTAACTTTATCATTCCGCGGTGGTAAAAAAATTACAGATTTGTGTATGTATTTTTATATGGCATATATTTATATGGCCGCCACTGTATTTTTGGTATTTGTTAACACTTGAGTGAGCGCGTTTCTACTGCATTCAAGTTAAGCAGCATAAATACTTATATCAGCACTAAATGCACCAAAGTATGCCACTTAAGTAGCGTTGAGTACCTGAAGTGTATTTCACATAAACGAAAAACAGTTGTATTATATAAAAAAAAACTGTATTTTTTATAATTTCATTGGAATGCGGGTGCACGAATTCGGGTGTGCACCTTTGATCTGTTTACTTACTCACATTTATAAATCACCAAAAACAAACTCACTATCTAAATTGTGTATTTTGTGTAAACAAACCCCGAAATCAATCAGTTATGCGGGCTGGCAACATCTGTTGAGATATTACGATAAATATCGAGTGAGAGAGAGAGAGAGGGAGCGAAATTGTTTTGTGCGGCTTTTGAAAACTTTGCTGATTCGAGCTGCTGAATGAGATTTAAAGATTTTTTCTAATAAGATTAAATGTATGGGTAAAACAGAATTTTAGGATAGTTAATATTTAATTTTACTTATGAATACGGGTGTATAATTTTCTAATTCGCAACAGTGTATTATTTTCTAATCCCACACATTTCCTTGGAGCAACCCTTATCGTCACACTAAGCTACAAAATTTATCTTTCTATGTGTGCTGTCCAAATGTGTTTTTTTTAATAGTTCAAAATGTCGTTCAATAAAAACTACAAATAATAAAGTATATATACAACAACTAGACGTATTAAAACTATTAGAGTGTAAGGCAGTTTTCGCGTTGGGTAACTGTCTCAAATGCTTTGGCGTTTGACTTAGCTAATTTTTATTCACGATCGTTAAATCTCCAGACCTACCTTTAAGTTTCTTCGACACGAGCTGGTTAATTTGTCTTGTTAATTTTATTCAAAGATTTAGTCTCCACTAATTTTTATTTGAACTTTAACTTTACTATAGTGCTAACACATTAACGGGGGGAATCTTGACGAAAGTATGCTAGGTAACGCGGTGACCACCTTTAAGCTACAGTCAAGATAAATCGTACTACTACGACTCCCGCTGGAGTATATTGCTTATACTTTTAACTTCACTGTTAAATTTTTAATAAATATTGGCAATGTGGTTTGACTTAGTATAAAAATATGCATTCAATAAATGTGTGTAGTATTTCCATTAGTTGTTATAAGTGTAATTATTTGCAAGTAGAAGTTTATTGCTTAGTGTATGACATCAGCAGCTGTGAGTATTTGGTAAATAGAAAGTGAGCAGCTGTTTACTAAGTTTTTTCGCTCATTTGCTAGCATACTAACTCTCTGTCTAGCTGCAATTATTTTCATCGAAATGCGCTTGCCTCTTCATAAACCACTTACCTTTTCTGACGCGCTCTCTCTCGCTCTCTCTCTCTCTCTCTTTACATTTCATATCTGCATTCAGCGCTATAGCCAACACAATCTAAGCAACTAGCAGTGTGTAGGTTTGCTAGCGCTAAAACTGTTGCCTACCAGACCTCGCTGTTGGGTTCCCCAAATGATGTACATTGAGAAAACAGAGTAACAATTTATTAACGCGAGGTGACTCAGCACAGCATTGGGATTTTGACGGTTGCTCGCAACTTGGAATTATGTAGAGTCTAGCTGCAATCCGTGAGATACACGTATGCTTGCTATACAGTGCGTGAGTGCTGAACTGAAATTCGTTCTCGTATTGTGAGCTCACTTGCCCAATATTTGTGGCTACTCTTTTGAAAGCAGCAATACTGCTCTGTTTAGTTGTCAAAGTGCAGTCCAATCACGAGCAACATTTGAGTCTGGTTGTTGTTTAATAAAATAAACATTTTGACATTTTTACTACCATACGGTCGGTCGGATTGAAGTACTTACTTGGCGTTGTTTAATTTTACTTGTGTCCTCAGATTTTCGCGATTTTCTTAAAACATTTTGCATTATTTCGTTAAAATTTCGCTGATGACGTTGTCATTTTCGTCCTCTTCGCAGTCGTTATTATTATTTTTATAGCGCTGTTAACTGCTACGCTATCGTTGTCAATTGTGTTGATGTTGCTTTTTCTGTAAATTTTCTACAATATGTGGTGCTAGTTACTTTTAATTCGTTACGCTGCGCTGGCAATTTTGCTGAGTTTATGATGTGCTATCAACTAGAAAGTGCGCGAAAAAAGAGAATATAAGAATTTACACATTTAAAGGCTAAATGTATACTATGAAGAAGTAAAGAAAAATTAATACAATAACTGTACAAAAGCTATTATATTAGACATAATTGAATAGAAGCAAATAAATCTATGTGCGTCCGACGTTAAACCTCTTCGCTGTTTTTTTCAACTCGTTGCAATATGTAGTTTAATTTCTTGCGAAATTAACGAATGCCTATGAACGTATTTACGAGTATATCACATTTGGTTGATTTTTCTGTTACTTTAGCAGTTCACATTGGGTGATCGTAAACAGCGCTATCGACAACGAATAACTTTGTCAAACAAATGTTGACGAGGAAATGGTGAAACTGGGCTTGTGAGTGCGTATGCGTTTGCATGGATCTATCGATCGCTTGATCTACCCCCTGCAGAGTGCATTGAGTTACGAGTGAAAATTTTGTGGTATTGTATATGTGATACAGCAATAAAAAAAAAGTTTACCCTTAAATATGTGCGAGCATTTAATTAAAGATTTAAATACAAGAAAACCGCATAAAAATAGTAAAAAATTGCAAATCAATTAGTGGCACAAAAATGAAATTTATCACGCCAAACGTCAGGTGATGCGTGAAAAAGTGAAAATCTGCCGGCTCGATGTTGTGTGGAAATTTTTTAAGTGTGTCGCGTAAATTAAAGAAATTCGAAAAATCGAAAATGCGCACACGTACACAACAATGCATGTACTTATGTGCACATCCATAATTGCATATCCGGTTAAGTTGAGTTTAGCACGTTTTGTGGCGGATATTTAAAGCTTTAACTACTGAAATTGCCTACTTCACTAGATTGCATGCAAGAGCAACTCTTGCTGCTGTTTCCAACGCTGAAACTACTTGTTTCGCTAATTTAATAACATGAAAGTGTCGTAAGTTTATCTCACGCAGTCATACTATTGAACTTTGCTACGTTCATTTCGGTTCTGGTCTCACCGTGTTCTTCGACGTTTTATAATTATTTTAATTTTGTGTATAAATGAAAAAACAAAAGATCGCGCGAAATACAGCCACGGCATATGGAACTGGAGACGAAATCTATATAACTTCATTGCCATCATATCGACATTGCTAATACATATATGCACATATGTTCGAGTTGTTAATTGCTGGATATACATATTATTTCGACATAAATGCACCGCTGTTCAACGACATTCTTGGCACGCATGAAAGGCCTTAAGTAAATGGTTAGTAGTCATTTATCTTTGTTACTTTTCACACACTGCCTCTATGACGATGGATTTATGAGAGATGGTTTATTTTTTTCGAAGACATATCAAATAAAATATATTTTTATAATGCAGTATATACAGTGGTGGCCTTATAATTAGAAACGAGATAGCAGCATTTGATTTTACTAATAAAATTTTAAAATTTATTTCGCCCCATCATTTTTTTTTATTAGAAATAATACAAAAACAATTAGTCTTTTAGTTTAACATAAAAAATGTTCACCATTACTACAATCCTAAAAAAAAAAATAAACTTAATACTAAACACAAATTCATCTTGGTCACATAATTAGAAACGACAAGGAAAACTTAAAAATATCTTCAAAAAGTTCAACAAAATTAGCATAATTTTAATATTTTGTGGGATAACCCTTATTTTTTATAACATTTTGCAGTCTTCTCGGCAAGCTTTGTATTAAATTTTGGCATCTTTCAACAGATATGCTCTCCCAGCTTCGCTGCACCAATTGAAACAATTCATTATTATTTCTCGGACTTTTGTCCTTGAGATCTCGTTTAACAATTGTCCATAAGTTCTCAATTGGGTTGAGATCAGGATTTTACGGTGGCCAGTCCAAAACATCAATATTTTGATCCAAAAGTCAACGCTTTACTAGCCGTGAAGTGTGCTTTGGATCATTGTCATGCTGGAAAACGTAGTGAACCGGCATGTTCTCAAAGGAATATGGTTCCATTACATTTTCCAGAATGCTTTTATATTGATGTTGGTCCATGATTCCGTCAATGCGTACAATTGGGCCCACGCCACGCCAAGAAAATGCTCCCCAGACCATAATAGATCCGCCACCGTGTTTCACTGTTTTCACAGTATACCTGGTGTTCAAAGCTTTGCCTGGAGCACGCCTTACATATGTTTTTCCATCATATTGGAATAAATTAAATTTCGATTCGTCACTCCAGAGAACTCTATTCCAGAATCTTGAATCTTTTTTGAGCATTTCATTAGCAAATCGTAACCACTTCATAATATTTTTTTTTTGACACATGCTGTTTTTTTTGTGCGATGCACCCACGTAGTCCCGCCTCTTGTAAACGCCTTCTTATCGTCCGAGCGGAGACTTCTACGTTTAATTGCTCTGCAACTTCGGCTTTTATATCATGCGAAGACATAAAAGGGTTGCTCTTGCTGGTCCTACAAATATGCCTATCATCCGCTGGAGTTGTTTTTCGAGGTCTAGGCTTCCTGGCTGGGGTTGCAAGTTTCTCGTTTTTTTGTACAAATGAATTGCTCCGAATACCATTTTTTTGGAGCAGCCAAACCTTTGTACGATAGCCGACATTGAAATTTTTTCCTTTTTGTAACGCTGTACAATTAGCTCCCTCAATTTCGGGGAGCATGACTTTTTCTTACCTATTCTAACAATTGAGATGAACTAAAATTAGAAAAGCTTATCTATGGATTTTTTCAGTATACTTACTTTAACACTAACTCCAAGATAAATATAGAAAATTTAAGAAAAAACTGCGCGTTTCTAATTTTGTGGCCAGCCAAGAAACACAATCAGAGAAACAATGTGAATTTTTTCAGGAATTAACCATCAAATATCAAGGTGCTTTTCTAACTACAATGTTCATCGCCTATTCTAAGAATAACGGTGCTCATAATTCACAGTGCACGTCTTCCAAAAATATGCACATTGATTTTATTTTTCTTAGCACATCGTTTCTAATTATAAGGCCACCACTGTAGTTATATAAATTTATTGCATTACACTCAAGTTTTAGGAGATGTTTTGCGTTGTTGAAATAATATCAACAGATAAGTCGACACACAAGTGCCTAGTCTATGGTCTTCATTTTTACCAAGTGTATAAATAGGGCTAAAATTAACCAATACCCTACTTTTAAAATGCCATGGAAACCAGGCAGGGACCCGGATTTATATAATATAATGCCAATGACTGCCACTGTTTATAGAATCTTTATGCTGCTACAAAAACAATCAGACAGGGACTGATTCAATACAACAATATCTCTATTCGATGTATAGTAGTTCTCCACTAATTCACATACATATATCATTCGTATGGTATTTTGATGCTGAAGTGAAGAAAATTAATCAAATTTCAAATTAGTTTAATATAAAGCGAAAAAATAAATAAAAAAATGACGCGGAAGTGAAACATGGTTGATATGCCTCCACTTAAAATGATAATACAAAACAGAAATATAGGTGGAATAATTTTTTGTTATTATAGTTTGGTAGACAATCTCGTGGCATTTATTTTTTGTATATGATATCCATTCGATCAGTCCATTATATCGATTTTTAAGTGCACTGTAGTTGCAACATCTTGTTGGAACCAAATGTCGTCTGTCGTTCAGTCAGCATGGCTCGATAGCGCTCCGCCATTCACATTTTGAAAGGAATAAGGAGGGATAATGCCGCCAGTGTATAAACCGCATGTAAAATAGTTTGAGCTTTATGAACGATTTTTTGTGTTTTTCAAAGTAAATTCTCAGAATTTGGAATCGCTGAACAGAAATGTCAACAGAGATTGTAATTCTCATTCAGCTAAAAAACACCCGATACAAGCATTAAGGAAAGATAAAGGCAAAAATAAAAATACAGATGCGTGAAGATTAAGACAAAGAGAATTGAGTGAGATAAAGATAAAGGTAAAAATTAAATGCATCTTAGATAAAAATGCACCATTACAGTTTCGTTACTGTGAAGTGACGGGTGGGAAATTCCTACGAATAATAATCTCAAAATAAAATTTAAATTCAAAGCAGTAGCTAATCAGCAATTCCTCACCATTAGAAATTTTTGTATTTGTCGTCGATAGAATTTCGCTCGTGTTCATCGAATTTCTTCTCCTCCCACTTTCTGAGAAATTCGTTAATGTGGCATTTTGTAAGTTCACAGAAAGGATCAGGACCAATTAGAGGCATGATTGCCCCTTTTTTAGATAAATGATCAGCAATTTCATTTCCCTCATGTCTAGGAACCCCAGCTAAAAATACTGTGTGGAAGTTCCTTAACGTGTTAAGAAGTTTCAGACAGTTATTTGCCATTTCTAACATGATTACAGTAGATAGAAGCGTTTTCAAAGCCTGACTATCTGAAAGTATGTAAATATGGGTTCCTCTCATTTTCTCATGTATACATTCCCTCACTCATATCTCGATTTCATGTATTTGGCCGGAAGATTGTTGTGTAAAAACCCATTGGAATTAATTTTTAAATTAAGGCTCAATGATTCCCGCCCCCATATCTGAGAGCCAGGTTTGAAGTTGATAGAATTATTTCTCCAGGTTGTATTAGTAAGAACTTGAAAGTTCCTGAAAAGGTTGGGCGATAAACCTCTAAAAAATAGGATTATCTAGAAAGTCTTCTAAGATCTTTCAATATCCTTTCATGCCCCCACTTTTTAGATCTGAAATGCCTTTTAATCCGAACTCCTTTTTCAATTAAAATGGGAAGCAGTAGTAAGCATAAAAATACACCTAATGCATCAGTTGGGCATGATACCATGGCAACATTACATACTTACTCATTTATTCTCAGTTTGTTTCTCTGGAGTAAAATAAGTAAATAAATAATTGGCGCGTACACTTCTGTTAGGCATTTGGACGAGCTCCTCCTCCTATTTATGGTGTGCGCCCTGATGTTGTTCCACAACATGATGTTTGTAATACCGCTAAATACGGGATAAATAATACGGTGCGGTTTCAAAGCCCTATTCAAAACACTTTGTAATAAAAAACGGCCATCATTAAGCAAATGCCATACTTGGAAGAAGAATCAGATATATTATTAAAAGAGGTCTAATTTAAGTGTGCATTCATATACAAAGTACTGCTTCGATTTCCTCTGGAACAATTCGATAACATACAACAGCGATGTATGCGCTCAAATTCAGGGTCATTATTCACAATACCACGAACATACAAAACATAAAAAAAAACTAAAAAAAAAAAAAAAAAAAAAAATAAAGTTACACATTTTATCGAAGTTTATGCGACAGAATCTAGCTGAAAATGTGGAGATTTCTTTTTATTTTTCTTTACTCTGCGCGGATTGAATTACTGTTGAGCTACATGAAAATCATACACAGATTTGTTTGAAAGTTTTATCTTGGCTATTTTATCTTAAGTTGGACCTTTTACTTTTTAGAGCATACATTGGATGGGTAAAATACCTACATATATATAATATATATGTATATCAGTGCAAGCATTCTTTAGCCACCAATCCCAATACATTCTCTCATCACGTCGCATCGACGCACTCATCCATTGATACATTTGTTCATTAAGCTGAGTATCTTTATGCTGACAAATATTTGCTATATGAATTAATTTGTTGTTATTAATACCGTTGTTGCAATCTTTAAGCGTCCACAATGCCATGTTTGTGTCACTTTTACGTTGCCACTTCATGGAAAACTAAAAAAAGCGAAATTTCTCTTCTTCGACACTTGTCGCGTCTCGGCTTTAGTGGCACTTCATATTTCATTTCATTGAATTTGCTTTACTATGTTATTTTGCCTTTTAATTAAAATATATGCACATTTGCGTCCAAAATAATTGGAGTGTCCATAGCAAATATTTACATATATAATTATTATGAGCCATGAGGCCTCCTAAAAGGCCTCTACTAGTAAAGAATAGTTATAATAGTCCACTCATGTGAAGAAAATCCTGGTACTTTATCTGCCGTCCTGTAAGTGCCGTAGCTGTTTCTAGACGTTTGTTGGCAAACAAATTATAAAAATGCACAAAATCAACGTAACGTTTCACTGCTGACACAGTATTTACGTTCCTCGTTTTTTTTACCTGCCACATTTACGTACCTTACCACTTACCTTGGAGTAACTCTTAGACTAAGTGCACTGAATTATCAAATTAAAAAATTATTTGTTTTATCGAGCGGGCTCAGCATTTTTATTTCGTGCGGAAGAAACATAAAAAGGCATTGAAAACGCTTATAAGTTTTCCTACAGAAATTTGCAAAAAAAAATTGATTTCGGGCCAATGGATGCAAAATTCTGATCGGCTTAATAACTTTTCGTCACTATTAAAAATATAAAAAAAAAGTGGCGCTTGAGAATAGGCCCTCAAATTTCAGAGAACTGGAGGAGCTCCACATAGAAACGATAGGGTGATTTCATCGATTCCATGCAATGCATTTGCACAGCAGTAATAAGAAGATTGGGGCCATCCAACTAAATATTTATTTCTCCATTGATTTTCAATTTGTTAAGCTATTTCTGTCTCTTAATATTGGGATTTTTGTTTCAGTAATGCAATTTTTAGGTTATTTACTGAAGTCACTTCTATTATTTTGCATGCAACTGCAAATAGTTTTGTTTTTTGCAAATCGCTAGTTTCTCCGTTCATGCACATACATATAAACGTGCTTACTATGTGTCTAAAATGTTCAGAGGTTTATGTTGTTGTTGCTGTGCAGCTAATTTTTCTAATGGAATTTTTCATTTCAATAATCCAAGACATTACAAATTAGCCACATACCACTTACGCCGCCATTCACATAGTTGCCATTTTTAAAATACACCAATACACATAAACATGTAGCCATATAACCATATTTTTCTTATCTACATTAACACTTTTCATATGCATGTGTTGTGCATATTTTTGTTGCTGCTTGCAGTGTGGAATTTTAATTACTTTTTCTACATTTATTTAATAAATTCAAGCATTCACTCTGTGATTTTGACGATACGAGCCGTACATAAAAATATCTATGTACCTATGTATGTATACATCTATCTACGAGTATACATGTATATGTACATATGTGTGTCTAATATTTTTATTATTGCATATATACAGGGTGAACGATATGAATTGTTACCTATTCAAAACACCATAACTTTTGTGTGTGAAATTAGTTTTTATTGATTTCAAAGACAAAATTGTTCAAAAATGATTACAATTTTAACATATATTCACTTTAGCTCGATATGACCACCTTTTGCCTTGACTATAGCTTTCAAACCATCAAAAAGTGAGTTGCATCCTGCACGAATGTGATCTTGAGGTATTTTGGCCCATTCTCGTATAAACGCATTTTTCAGCGCATCCATACTGGCATATTTTTTAGTCCTCACCTTGCTCTCCAAAATGGACCAGATGGAATAGTCCATTGGATTTGGCTCTGGCGAATTCGAAAGTCATTGTGTGGACGAAATGAAGTGTGGAACATGATTTTTTAACCATTCTTGGTTCACACGAGCTTTATGAGATGGTGCCGAGTCCTGTTGGAACGTCCATGGTCTCGGACCGAAATGTTTGCGTGTCCACGGCTCTAAAGCAGCTTCTAAAACATTTTCCCAATAATAAGTCGCATTCACTTTGACACCAGGCTCGACAAAAACGATTGGAGAGTGTCCAGCAGCGGTCACTGCGGCCCAAACCATTACTTGCGATGGGAAATTGCTTCGAGTGGCCATACGTAGGCTCAAATTCTCGTATGAGTGTTCGGTCAAGTAAACACGATCGTTTTGAGTGTTTATGAACTGCTCTATTGGGAAATTTTTTTCATCAGAAAACAAAATGTTAGGAAATTCGCCACGTGCAAGCGCAACAACTCCTTTGCTCTTTCGCACCGAACTTTTTTTGCTGGGGTGAAAGATCGTGTGCTCTTTGGGACTTGTAAGCCTTGACCTTGAGCTAATTTTTCAATATGCATCGAGTGCTGTCTTGCGATATTTTCAGTTCTTTGGCCATTTTTCTTCCACGTGAATTTCGTTCAAGTCGAGCCTTCACTTTCCGAACCATTTCTGGTGTTGTTGCGGTTTTGTTTTGGTCCCCCTCCACAGCGTTTTGCAATGCTACCAGTATCATTGTAACGTTGTATGATGCGATACACAAACATTTTATGCACTCTGAGGTGACTGAGCTCGCGAACAATGGCTGGTTGTGATTTTCCAGCCAAATATAACGCAATCACACTATTACGTTTGAATTCCAACACAGAAAAAAAAAAATTCAACAAAACTGAGACGCAAATGCTTTTGATGGCTTATAAACAATATATTGAACTGTCATTAGAACAATTTTGACGTTGAAGTCATGAGCTGTTTTACAGATACAAGCAGTGTGAAGTTGGTAACACTTTATATCGTTCACCCTGTATTTGTATATACACACATACACACATGTTTACATACATTTTTTTTGTTTTTGCTAGTGAAATCTATAATTTTTTGAATTGAGACAGGTTTTTGTCATCGCAATTTGTCAGTTGGAAATAGTCAGCTGACTGTAACCGTATTTGTGCTTCAACCCTATCTCTTTTGTTTGTTTGTTCGCCTTGATTGCCAGTTAATTTTGCATGTTGAAGGGTACAGCTTGAAAATGTTTACTGAACTTTGCGTTGCTTACAGGTGTATGTATTCGTACAAATGTACATACCTATACATATGAATTGGTATACAATGAGATTACCGATCGGGCTTACAACTTTTTATTCGATTCATGGTAGGGGCAGTCTATAAATGGGCGCTAGCCAAATAGGGACATATAATCGAAATTTTATACCTGACAATTTGACACAGATATAAAGGGTGTTTTTTTTAGAGGTTAGGTTTTCAAGTTGGCACTACTTTTTTCGTAGATGGTCTTTTTGACAGGTGTCACTTGATTTATGCTCAGTTTGGTTTGCCATTTCATAATGAATAGACTTACACCTGAACAACGTTTGCAAATCGTGCAAATTTATTACGAAAATAATGGTTCGGTTCGCGCGACGCATCGCGCGCTGCGTCCAATATTCGGTCGACATAGTCGTCCATCAGAGTCACTAATTCGATTAACCATGGATCGGTTTCGCACCACGTTTGCTCTAGTGGATAATACGCATCCTCAGACACGTCGTACAGTGCGCACCGAAGACGCTATTGCTGCTGTGGAGCAGAGTATCGAAGAACACCCGAATGAGTCCATCCGCCATCGCGCGCAGCAATTGGAGATGTGCCCATCCACTTTATGGAAGATTTTGCGGAAGGATCTTGGTTTGCGGGCTTACAAAATCCAACTCGTGCAAGAATTGAAGCCGAACGACCATCAAGCGCGTCGCACGTTCGGTGAATGGGCCCAAAACGAGATGGCCACCGATCCCGATTTTCACAAGAAAATTTTGTTCAGCGATCAAGCTCACTTTTGGTTGAATGGGTATGTCAATAAGCAAAATTGCCGCATTTGGAGTGAACATAATCCACAAGCCATTGCTGAGACGCCGTTACATCCTCAAAAAGTCACTGTTTGGTGTGCTCTATGGGCAGAGGGAATCATTGGTCCATATTTCTTTAAAAATGAAGCCGGCCATAATGTTACAGTCAATGGTAGCGCTATAGAGCCATGATTAATGACTTTTTCGTGCCTGAATTGGACGATGTTGATGTGGACGACCTTTGGTTCCAACAAGACGGCGCTACATGCCATACACCCAAGGCAACAATCGATTTATTGAAGGAAACTTTTGGTGAGCGCATTATCTCGCGCCGTGGATCTGTGGCGTGGCCTCCAAGATCGTGCGATATAACACCGCTGGACTATTTCTTGTGGGGCTATGTGAAGTTGCTTGTCTACGCAGATAAGCCCGAGACGATTGACGTCTTGGAAGAAAATATTCGGCGCGTTATTGCTGACATACGGCCCCAATTGCTGCAAAAAGTGGTCGAAAATTGGGCCTCTCGGCTGGAGTTTATTCGAGCCAGCCGCGGCGGCCACTTGCCCGAAATCATTTTTAAAACATAATGGCAAACCCTTATCTTTATAATAAAGCTAAATTCTTGGCCATAACATTAAATTATATACGTTTTATTTCATCTTGAAAACCTAACCTCTAAAAAAAACACCCTTTACTAGATGAATAAAATCAGATTCATAAAACGTGAACTTACATTAAAATAAATTAAATTAAATTGCATTAATTAAAATAATACATAAAATCAAGAAATATATGAAAATGCGTATAAAAAGCTAGAATGAAATGAAAAATAAGTGAACCTTCAACAAAGATTTTTAGTATTATATGTATATGGGGGATAGATACAAGAAAAGAAGAACTCAACCTTTAATATTATTTAATAATGATCAGACTCCCTAATAAAGGTTAAGAGGTCCTATTTCGTATACTTATAGGACCGTCTATAATTTTTTTGTGTAATATAATTTATAATATTTAAGGGTCTCCAAATATTTAGTTTAGGTTTTCTTATTTTGCGAGCTTTTTGGTAAGGCTTTAGCCAGGGTTCGATATATTAGGTAATCAACTTATTATGCACGACGGCGTAACTAGTTAGCTGTTTTAATACGGCCACTTTTAAACAGCTGACCAAATTTATACATAAAGCTCTTTCATATAGTATAGAAATATCCAAAAAGTCCTAGACGTAGAATTCCAATTGTTATACAAAAAATAGTTTTGCAAGCTTGTAGACGAGCTCATTTTAGTAATATGCAATAACATCTATTAAGGGGGGGGTAACGTTAATTCATGTAAAAAAAGGCACATTTTTATGATTTTTTTTTGATGACACAGTTAAAATTTATTCGTCAAATCTTTTACTACATAAAACTATAGCATTTGAAGTATATTTTGTGAAATTTTCATCCAAAAATATTTAAAAATACGGCAATGGCAGAAATTATTCGGACGCATCTCAAAAAAAAGTAGTTTTGCGGTGCCCCTCATAACTCGGTGTTAAATCATCTGAAATCAAAAAACCAAAGTTATTTCGTTATATAATCGTTTTCTCCGGGTAACGCCGAGAGGGTTTTTTGAAATTAAAATTTTTTCGATTTTTGGGAACACGTTAAAGTCAAAAACACGATTTTCGCGTAAAAAATCGGTGAATTAGTTACCGTAAAAACAAAAGTATCAACAAATTCGAAAAAAACTCTTCGGCGTTACCTTGTAAAACATCTACAGAAAAAGTGTTCAAAATTTCAAAAGGATCGGTGCAGTAGTTTCAAAGTTATGAGGGGCACCGACTTTGAAAACGTAAGTTGTGGGAAAAACGCTTTAAAGTACAAATGGCGCGCGGTTGAGCCAGGTAGGTAGCAACACTTACATGGCTGTATCTTTGTAAGTTTTGCTCCGATTCATATAAAATTTTCACAGAATATTCTTGAAAGGTTCTTCATTTAAAAAACCAAATAAAAAAAAAATGCAAAAATAAAAATTTAAAAACGTTACCCCCCCCTTAACTCTTTGTTGTGTTGTACTAGTCGGAATTAATTTGCGTTTAAAAAGCAGTGATACATGACATGTAAGTTATGAAGGTTAAACAAGATTTACTAATTCTATAAATAGATACAGTATAAAATTAATATGGCTCCTTGATGTGGTGGCTGAGAGTAGACATACGACCGAATATATTCTCATTTTTTGTTAATGTCGGAACCACATAAAAGGACATCATTTAATTTATATACCTCCCAATGTTTAAGTGAGAAAATATAAATACGCATATTACTAGGTGCTAACTATATCAGGTGTTTGCCTTTTAAGAAGTTTTGACTATCAGTTTTTTTCCTTTTATTTTTAATTAAATCTACATATTTAAATTTTTATTCTTTTATTTTTTATTAAATTGTTTTTTATGACGTATATTGCTTTTTAAAATTTCTTTTATGCTTTTATGAATTCGTTTTTTTAAGTTTTTTTATTAAATTGTTTTTTATTTATATTTTTTTATTATTTATTTTTATATTTTTTTGTTGTTATTATTATTTTTATTGACAATTGTATTTACAGTTAACTATAAAATACAATAAGCTTGTAGCTATGGCTAGTGTGGCCTTAAGCTAAGTTTTTATTTATTTAACACAATAAATAAGTTTTAAATTTTTTGTTTATTGGTTTTTTTTTAATTTTTTTATTATTTGTTTTTTTTTTATTTAGTTTTTTTAATTAATATGTAATTTTTTATTTAATTCCTTTTTTATTCATTGTTGTTTTACTTTTACTTGTTGTTTTATGTTTATTCATATTACTGCAACAACAACAATAAAAAAATTCAATTAAAAAATTTTCATCAAAATATCAAACTATTTAATAAGACATTTGTTGGAAATACTCGGGGTATCCAGTTTTATATCCCATTCAATTTTATATAATATTGTGAAGGTTTAAAGTGGCTCAAAAATCGCGTAGATTTTTAATAGTTTCATTTGTTGACGGTTTTGCACATTTTCTTTCATATAACAATTGCTCACGTTTTTTATATATGTAGAGGAAATGCATAAAACAAAAAGGAAAAAAAAATTTCAAGAATCAGCTACTTTTTCTAAAAAGTTTTAAATTTTGATGAAACTTTCCTAAATTTTTTTAAATTTTGTGAAAAGTTTGAAACGGTCACTTATATGGTTTTCGGTGTGGCATAAATAATTAATATATAATAACGAATGTATAATAATAAAGATATAATAATAAAAATATAGCAATAAAATATAACAATAAAAAAATATAATAAAAATATAATAATAAAAACATAAATAAACATTTTATATTTTCTGGGACAAAACCGTATCCAAAAGGCCGAAAAAGGGTTGCCACTATACTGTATCGACTTGTCTAAATTAAGCTTCAATTAAAAAATTGGTTTGAAATTATCTTCTATACCAAACAGAAAAAAACACAAGTGAAAAATACAAATGAAACAACTTTCGCTTCAGAGTCGCTATTGTCGACCCACATTTATTTTTCATATGAAGGTAGTACAATCCGCAGAGCACTAAGCAACAATATCGTTTGCAAAATCTATTCATATGTCACATTAGCAATTCATCACATCACCTCTGCCTCTTGCGCAAACACGCGAAATAATTTTCAAAAAAATTCCTAACTTAAAAGATCAACAAATTTTGCATGACAATTGTTAACTCATTTTTTTCCGATTTCCAGTTTCAGCATCTATATGAGATTTTTTCTCTGAAATTTTTTTATTTCACACATTTCATTGATATACTTCCCAAAATCAGATTTCGTATGAAAGTGGCCTGACTGAAGTCATGCCATGTTGGCTGCGTTTACGGCCTTTCGTCATTATAATATCTATTGTTACTTGTTTGCTTCTCTTCTTTATTGTTATCATTAGCTACATTACTAACGCATTAACATACATACCTACATTTACAAATAATGTACACATGCATATAATCACTAGGCAGGCACCGGTACGGGCCCAGTGGCTTTCCTTGTGAGCTATGTACGCGTGTACGTACATGTGTACAACATACATACATATTATGCATGCACACATTTATGTGAATTGAAAAATTGATATCAATGAATTGAATTCTCTATAATACGAAAATACGATAAAATTGAAATAAAAGTCACTTCAATGGCAGCTACCACAACACCCATTTCATCATATTAATTTTTATTTATGTACATATGTACGCGCATGCATGTAAATGTGCGATTGTATTCATTGCTTTGCTTGTGTTGTATTTGTGCTTACAATAAAAAGCGAAAAATCCACTTGAACCCCAATTGTTTGATTGTATGACTGGCTAGTCTAGTGAGAGTGTGTGGGTTCTGGCGAGTACCGCCTGAGCATCGCTTGTGAAGATCTTCTTGATTTGCAATTTATGTAGAGTTTGGCATGTTAATGGTACACATTTATGTTTTTTCACGATTCGATTTAATTTTATAAATTAATTTTAATTTGTTAGTCATTTAAATTTTTTATGCTTGGAGTTAGAGTTTGTTAGGGTTAAAATGAATTGTGTAATTGTGATCAAAAGCATGTTAAATTGAAATAAATTAGTAAAGTGTGTCAGTTGCATTGTGAATAAAAGAAGTGTGAATAATTAAAAACTATTTAATTCTCTTTAGGGTTTTTGATGTTTTTTTTACCACCCGTTTTGTCTAAAAAGTTTGGTAACAAATTTGAGAAAATTTATGTTGTATATTTTTTATATTGTGAGTATTTTTTTTTAATAAACTTATAAACAAATGCGTGCCATATTTATTGATGATCTGAAGCCCGTTTGCTGGGTTAGCTATGATTCCAGCGTTCAGATTTACGTACATTTTCCAAACTTTTATTGAATGAAATATTATTACATTCAGAGATCGAAAAAGGGATAGTCTGAGAACGCAAGGATTTATGAAAACTTCCCTGCCAACACCCCCGTGTCTACTTTGTCAAAATGTGGGATTAAGGGGGGACCTCATTTATCGGGTCAAAAAAATCGATTTTTTGGAAATAATTTTAATCTATTCTACAACTATTTAAGAATATACTTTCAAAATTTCAAGTCGATATCTGTATTTTTGAAGGAGTGACAAAATTTTTAACAGGACGCGACGGGTGGCCTGATCGCCTGTATCCAAAACTTTAAACGCGTTTTTCTCGAAACATCATTTTTCGATTTTGTGTACACAATTGAGAACGCTGTATTGAACCAATCAGGCTTTACAATAGCTCATTTTAAAGATAATTAAATTGTTTTCAATGTGACATTAAGTGTTTTTTTAAAAAAAAGATTTTCATATTTTTTTGTAATTTTAAAGTCAATTTTTATGCATGAAAAATCACTTTTAACATAAAACTGGGTAAAAAATATCAATTTCGACATTTTTTTTTTAAATCAAAATGTCACATCGAAGGTATTATCCTAAAGTTTTAAAAAAAATTTGGTTTTTTTATTTCAGAAAAAAATTCAGAGCGCTAGAATGTACACAGATAGAATGAGGTGCCATGGACGAGGTGTATATTTCCATACTTAAAATGTTTTTTTTCTTCTCCGAAAATTTTTGTAGACAGTCAAGACATTTATTAAAGTACTTTATGAATTACAAAACGTTTGAAGTTATTTTACCTGAGAAAAAAATTCCCAAAAATGATGCATTTTTCGACCGTCTAAATGAGGGTCCCCCCTTAACAAATTAAACTTCTTATTATGTACTGTTTTTTCAGAATGGTTAAGAATTTCTTGGCGATGGATGTTTAGTTCCACAATAATGCTTTCGTATTTATGTGTCAGTCTTACTCAAAAATATTTATAACTCTGATTTCACAGTGATTGTTCGACAAGAAGATTATCATTCGAACGAAAATTTAAAAGAACATATTTTAAGAATAATTTTTATGCCATATTTTAAGCATTAAAAAAGATCACAAAATGTGCAGAAAAGGATAAAAAATTTCACATTTAATTTTTTCGATTTTTAACTCGAATCTACGAAATATAACTTTTCCAAAGCGTTATAACTCTCTTAGAAGCGAAATAGGCATCTATGACATGGTCTATGTCACTATTGATTGCCCAGATCTATTGGTACAAATAAACTTGAATATTCCCCAAAGCGTGCCGGCCGCCGTAGCGGAATGGGTTGGTGCGTGACTACCATTCGGAAAACGTAGGTTCGAATGCCCGTCAAAAACCAAAATAAAGAGAAAGTCGCCTCTCGGCAGGTAATGACAAACTTCCGAGTGTATTTCTGCCATGAAAAAGCTCCTCAAAAACCTATCAGCCGTTCGAAGCGGGCTTCATCAAGACGCTCGGAAGGATGTAAGCGCCCTATATGTATATATATATATATATGAATATGTTGTCATATATATGAATAAATATATGCGTTTGGCTTTTTCACTTAAAGTGGCATGTTAAATTTTTTAAATCGTACCTGTTTTTTATGCTTCTGGTCCATAGTAACCATATACTTAATAAATGAAATGAAATTTGTTATTGAACTTTTCACAATACTACCCTCTATGATTTTATTCAATCGTGGATTGGTAATTTTTAAGGCACTGTTTTCTATTCCCATTGTATTCCATTGCTTTTCATATTTGTTGTTCTAATTTTTATTGTTTATATTTTTTTATACTGCTTATATTTATGGAAAAGTTGTGCAATTGTACTCCAATTTTCTTCCATTTCAATACTCCGTTTTTCGTTTTTCTACGCAGAGCAACTCGTTTACTTTTCTTTCAATCGTATAGATCGGATATCTTTCTCAAATAGCATTTCTCAGCCTTAGCCTTAATCTGAATTTGATTTGAGTTGTGATTAAAAGCTAGTAATTTCTAAGTTGCTTGAACAATGCAGATAAATCGCGCTAAATATCAAATTACCTTCGAATTGAGGGTGCATAAAAAATGATCACGCAATTTGAGTGCAGTCTGATTTATGTGCTTTATGAGGCAGTCTAAAGATTAACATTTTTAGTATTTTTATGGCATTTCTGTATTCAGTATTTCCATTGTATTTCAACCGAATGACTACAGCCAACAAATCTTTTTTTAGCCTCAGAACTAACTGCTTGCTGTTGTTTTTGGTGGTATTTTAGCTGATCAACTGCTTCGCGCTCCTTTCTTTTTGAGTGTTATTGGTTGGTGTTGTTTTTGATATTTTTCAACGAGTTTAGATTTCATTGCATGAGACTGCAGTGCACACAGTGCTGCCTGTTTGTCTGACAAAATACAGATGCACTTCAAAGTGAGTGGTACCTCTTCGTAGTGTTTCTTTGCCGTAAATCTCTGTGGCATGGATCTCCGCTTAAAATAATGAGGGACAGGCGCCCATTGACGTCGATCTTTTAGAGTGCTGCCCATCTATACACCAGATTTCCAAGCCAGGTGGAATGTATGAATTACCTGTCTCTAGAGCGCCAGATCTAAAACATATAGATTGAAATTTATACAAATCTTTAGCGCACCTGAATATGGATTTCCCATCCTTGTATTTGACTGTTAAACATAAATTTTCCGATTAACTTGTTCTAAAGCGCTGCAATAGGTCATAATATGAAAAAAAAAACGTTCCAATAATAATCTTCACATCGCCGATCTTTGCCATAGCTGTCCTTTGATTTATTAACTAAAAATCCTTGA
Source organism: Anastrepha fraterculus (assembly GCA_037575425.1). Taxonomy (NCBI): domain Eukaryota; kingdom Metazoa; phylum Arthropoda; class Insecta; order Diptera; family Tephritidae; genus Anastrepha; species Anastrepha fraterculus. The sequence continues at coordinate 72,734 of JAYXIM010012976.1, read as the reverse complement.
AAAGGTTAGATTAAATTCTCCACGATTTCGGTGCACTGGTTCCTAATGGTGTTGCTGATATGTCCAAGTCAAGTTCACAAGTCCACTAAGTTTTTAACGACAATTGGGAAAACTTGAGGTTTGGAACCCAACCTTTTAATTCTTCTCTTTCCCATTGTCTTGTATGTGATGCAAGATGATACCCAAGATGATACACGAATGTTTCGGCCTGTTATTGATTGATTCCGTGCTATTTCTCCATTGCAGGTGGTCACCGACCACTTCTAGATTACAATATCCTCTCTGGTCCTCTATTGAATGCGTGGGGAGTGACAGTCCGCCCGTGACCAGATATAAATCTGGGTCGTTCATAAATGCAAATCTTGGCATAAATGTACTTTTGGGAGTAAAAGAGAAATGCAACGAAATTCTCATGAAATATGTGTAGACATACACAGTTGCAGAAATTACACAACTTAGGAAGTTTTACACAAACGTCTTATTAACAATTTAATAGCTCATTTGCAAGTGGTTGGATATATTTTGTATTGAGCGATCAACACATATCTGTGATAAATCATCTTATCTGAATTCAGTAGGTTTAAACTAAGGCAATAAATGAGTAGTTGCTTAGATAATTCTTTAAAACTCAGCTATTTAATGCTTGACTCGTAGATGTATGCCGACTCAATAGTTATTGTTAAAAAGATAATGGATCACTTAATTAGTTAATATTTTTATTTCCATTTTAAATTTTTATATTTTTACACCAACATTTGTTTTATTGTATGAACAGGTATTTTTAGCTAAAGATTTCTTGTGTATTACTAACGGCATTCACATTGCACTGCCCGGTTTCCAAGTACGTTAAAGGCATTTCTTTTTTATCGCTTAAGCTGGTAAAATTCTTTCGAAATTTTTCCTTATCTGCACCTGAAGGCATTGCAAATAAGTCCAAGTAAAAGATTTGCCACTGTAGTTAAAACGCTTTTAAACGTTCTCACTTTTGAGATGATGAAGTCATCGTGATTAATAAAAGAGAGATATCTGTATTTTATTTTGGACGCAATTTACACAAAAGGCGTTAACTAATACCGGACCGGCTGCGATTTTTTGAAACTCGTAATATTTTTTATAGAATTTTAAAGCAGTGTAATGAGAAAATAATAATTACTCTCAATTAACTGGCCTCAGAGTCGTTTTATATTTATAATTGAAACTATAAGTTTTAGATATGTATAACATTATATATGAATTTCGTAGGCATGAAAAACATTAAAAACGTAGTGATTAAAAAAGTATCAATATTAATTAACACGTTGCGAATTGGCAAAAATCTAAAAAGATAATCGTGCGGCCTCCGTAGCCGTTTGGTTGGTGCGTGACTAACATTCGGAATTCAGAGAGAACGTAGTTTCGAATCTCGGTGAAACACCAAAATAAAGAAAAACAGTTTTCTAATAGCGGTCGCCCTCGACAGGCAATGGCAAACTTCCGAGTTTATTGCTGCCCTGAAAAAGCTCCTCATAAAAAATATCTGCCGGTCGGCGTCGGCTTGAAACTGTAGGTCCCTGTATTTGTGGAACAACATCAAGACGCACGCCACAAATAGGAGAAGGAGCTCGGCCAAACACCCAAAACGGGTGTACGCGCCAATTATATGTATATATATAATCGTGTGGATTAGCAAAAAACAAAAAGAAAGGTTTTATTAAATTTTTTGTGAAGTATCATATCAAAGAAGCCACATCTGAAACATTCACCTTTATTGGATCTATGCGCCATGGATCTATTCGTATTTTGTGCTTTCTATACGATTTTTACCCTAAATACTACGATGATACGCTACAAAGATAATTACGTAAGATCTTTTCGTAACATTTTACTAAAATAATAGATATTTTTTCTTTGCTTGGAACCATTGGAATTCGCTCCACTATGTGAGTTGATGTGATTCAAATGACGTTTCTTCTTCTGCCTTCAATCTTATATTGTTTTACATACATGTTTTGGTACCTCTCTTTGATATCCACATCATTACGACAAAATTTTAGCTTAACAAAAGTTGTATTAAAATTTATTAAAGAAGAATAGTTGTCACGGTTGTCAAAAAAGTTATTGAAATTTAAAAGGAATTGATGATATTTCATTATAAAAAACTATACCATATTTTTCAGCAGTGAATAAATCAAATTAAAAAAAAATAATTATTTAGGTCTTTCAGTTTACTTCACTTTTCAATGCCCAAAATAATTGCTTTGATATACTTCAGATTTCAGGAATATTTTCATCCCTTTTAAAATTAGAAAATTTATATTACTGTGCATTTTATAGGCTATGATGTCTGTTGAACGATTAATGACCGATTATGAGGTGTTGTTGCCCTACAAAAGTAAAGCTTTCTCGTTTTTACATGTATTGTTTTCATTATAATTCTAATTTTCATTACGTTCCTAAATTTTAACAATTTTTTCTTCTTCTTCTTACAGGTATGTACTGCGATTTAAGAAAACCGTTTTGTAAGTTTGTACAAATTATAAGTGAAGACAAGTTGAAGAATATGGCAGAAAAATAAGTGAAGAACTGTGAGTGAATGATTGCGAAAAAGTGCGGATGAATACTTAAGTTCCAGTTAATCGCAGATCGGCTGGGCATTTTGAAGATAATGGAAAAACTAGGTTCTGTGAGATATTTTCACAATTCCACTGCATATCTCTAAATCTTATAAAATAAAGTACAAAAATATGTATGTATATATGTGTGTACGCTATTAACTTTGCACAGAATAATTTGATTTCCACTGGGGTTTCTGTGTTTTGCAGCTACTCTCTTCTCGAATGGTTTTTCCACATAAATTGCATAAACTAACAAAAGGGGCGTGGATATGAACCAAAATGTGTTAAAAAAAACAATAGATACATTTTCCTACTGTAACAAATAAAAAATTGAATTAATAAAATTTAGCAATTATTTTCTACTACAATTAATATTATGACAATAATTTGGTGATTGTGTGAGCTGTGCTGCTCCCTACTCTTTCGTATATTTGGTGGCGCAAAATTAATTACCCAATCTTATTTTTGAATCACTTTCGACCTGGACAGCTTTGATTGGCTCCTCCTGAATTTAGGCGTTGTATGCGTTTCTTATTAAGTATTAGGCCTGCACAATATAAATAGTGACCCTCGTCTTGATTTCATACCATTTAAAATTTTAATCGCAAATATGACCTACAATCAATTCATTCCTGTGCACTAAATATTTTAATGGTCAGCCATCAATTTAAATCTACAAATGTTTGTTATATTAGGTCACAAAGATAATGGCTGCATCACACCACTCTTAGCCTGAGCATTCTCTTGACACACTCCATCACACATTCCATTTCATACAGTTATTAAATATTATATTTTTTTGTGCCCTGCAATTTCGCTTATCAGTGTGCAGTTCCTTGCGGTAAGCATCTGCGAAAATAAGAAATCGCAAAAACAATTTATAAATATGAAGGGAAAAATCTATCATTGAGTTGGATGCTCGCCCATTTGCTAGTTGCTGATTACGGTTGACACGATGATTATCACAAGCCAGTTGCATTGCGCCGCCGAATTTAGGTTACATATGCACATGGGTATGTAGCCGAATGGGTGAGTGAGACTTGTTGGTTGGCAAAACTTAAGTGGCATCTCAACTGATAATTAAGCGCGTTGCAGCAATGACTGTGAATTCATTGCTTGTTATAGTGACACGTCTGAATGCGCAATGAATGGTGCAACGAAGCAACACTCGAAGTAGATGGTTGAGTAGTGAGAAAAAAGTACATGCCGTTTGCCGTTTGCTGGCCTTATATAGTATGTACGATCGCGTTTTATGCATCTTGCGTCGGTTGATTTTGTGATATATCCGTGGAATGCGGAAACTGCGAGCTTCGAGTCGTAAGATGTGATATGCTAGCCGCAAGAGCGTTGGAAGTGGCGTGGCATGAAGTCTCCTGTGTTGCATGCGGCATGCAGTATGCCGTATACTGTGTGTTGTACATTCAAGCGGGCGGTGGCGGCAAACTGCCATTTATACATACATAAATCCATACATATGTATGCCACCGCCGCGCAACATATTTTTTGACTGCTGTGTGAGTGTGTGTGTGCGGGGTGGCCTAATGCGACTTTATTTTATTTGATTTTATAGTTATTTTTATTTACTTACTGCTTTATCGGTGCCGGCAACTACTGCTCCGCTTTTTCTTTTCTACATTTTTTGTTGGGTTTTTCTTTATTTTATTTACTTATATATGTGCATACCCTGCAGGAAAATATATTCATATATAATATAACTAAAATATTAAAATCCCTTTTTTGAGTGCACCCGGGCAAACGGTACACTTTCAATGAAATATGCGCCGAAATAACATTCTTTAGTGCAGAGTTGTTAGACCCGATATATAGGGGGCGTGGCAACTGACAAAATGTGAAACGGGGCAGGAATGTATACATTATGTATTCTGTACTTATGGTGAAAAGTGGCAGGTATTGGAAAAGGGGGTGTCGCATCTCCTATACAAACTCAAATCTCATATCGTGTGAACAAAATAAATGAATAGACGGAAATTTCAAAATCTCGAACCAATTTATATGGATCGCTGCCAAGGTTTGAAAAAAGATTGACATATTTCATCACAAGAAAAATAGAATAAAAAATCGTTTTGAGCTCAGGAAACCCAAACAACTTCTCTCCTGTACAGAGTTTCTTGGTATTTGCCAAGATAATCATTAAGCTGACTATATGGTTACGTTGTATAGTTCAAGTGAAATTAAATAAAACCTACTGCTTATAGTGAGAATTATTATGGGCCGCATTTTCGACCACGGGCGATACTAGTTAATGTCGAAATGACTAAATTACTTTCAAATACAAAAACAAAAAAAAAACAAAAAATAGGAAAATGGATCCGAAAACAAATAAAAAAAAATTGTTCTTACACCCGCCACATATCCATATACATACATATATAGTCCGCACATTAACATTTTTAGCACTTTGGGAATGATTATTATTTTCTTATAAAAGAATAGGCTTAGTAAAAACTATAAACTATATAAATACCACTTTTTAAAATACTATAAAAGAAATAGAAAACTATCACAAAATTATCATCCTAATTCCATGGTTTTTAGTTGGAATTTCTAGAAAGAATTCTGGTATGCAATTTTATGCCATAATAAAGTGAAAGTTCGAAGTCGCTAAAAAACCACGCAGATTTTTTATAATTTTTCTCCCTGAAGGTGTTGCGCAGTTTCTCCATATAAAATATGACTGATAGAAAAATTCGATCTTGTTTACAATTATCAAAAAATAGTTACTTAAGTATTAGCTTTTTTTTAAATGTATCTGTTTTTTGCTGCAGGGTATGTACTATACTAACCATAGTAGTATAGGTGCCTGCCGGTTTTTGTCACAAAGACTTGTTGAATGCGTGCTTCGCATACTTATACTCGTATATATTTTTTCATTTTGTGCATGAGTGGCCGCGCGGTCTAGCATCGCATGACATTAAAGCCAAGCAAATAAACAAAGAAAAGTGGGGAACTGAAAAAGAAAAACAACTAAATATAAAAAGATCTACAACGTGCGATCGAAAAACTGACTGCAGACTGCTTATGCTGCTAGAACCGTTCGGTCGTCTAGCGTCAAGCAATTGGTTGCTTTCTATCCGCTACAGCGACTGCCGCTGCCGTCTGCTTATATTTGCTTGAATTTGAATTTTAATTAAATTATGAATATCCACATGTTGGTGAGTCTGTAAAAGAATGAATATCTGCCTGTAGAAATAGGAAAACCATTTCATATCAATAGACCAATGGTATAGTCAGAAGTGTGACAAACACGACTGACCTTTGCTCGCTTTGCCGCCAATCTACACATATTAGTCTGTTTTACTAAAATGTTATGTGTTAACACGTTTAATTTGCTTATTCGTGTGGCATGCCGTTGCTTTTCTGTGTCGGCAAGTGGCAAGTGGCATATGCCACACCTCTAGCACTTAGCAATGCATTCTAGCTGAACTCTTGGTTGCCTGCTAAAAAAAAAGAAGCAAGAAAAACACGTTTTTCAATGAGCCATTGGATTCATTTATTTTGGGTTTTCGCCTTTTAATACATATACTCCTCTACGGCTCGACCTCTACTGAAAATTGTTCCTCCTTCCTTTGTCTTTGTGCCAAAGTTTGAAGTCGGCGTATTTATATTATTTTTCGCTGCTGCATTTGTTCGTAAATTAAGTTTTTCCGGTTGGCATGGGGCACATAAATATCCAATAGTTGGCCTGGAGTAGCCTACTGCTCGTCTGTTTGTCTGACTGTCTGTCTGTCTGTCTGTCTGTCTATCTGCAACAGGTTCTATGTTGAAGTTTACGGTCAATTTTTGTAACCACTTATTTGTGAAAATATATGGCGTAACCTGTTTCAGGGTCATGTCTTACTAGCTGCACTGCACAAGAATGCATAGAAGTATATAAAGGTTTTGCTAGTGCTGGTTCTTATCTAATGAATCTACATGACATAACCATTTGAGCGATGCAGTATTTTCTTTTATACATTTATGCATATATACATTTTTTTTTATATTATATATGTACATTAAATATATTTTTTTGTATTACATATATTTTATTTAATATTTTTATTAAAGTTGTACTCCACTTGTTCGAGAAACTGTAACAAAATTATATGTATAATAGCCAATTCCTGTAAAGTGATCTAAGTATTATATTTTGGACGTTGTTGCCGATTGTTTCCAAATTGGTTAATTTGTAGAGTTGAGTATAATCCGAAGTAAACTGAAAAAAATGAGAAAAAAGTATAATTATGAAATTTATAGGTACAATTTTGGTATAAAGTTTTTTAAAGTGATATCTTCGGTTCCTTTTAATATTTTTATACATTGTTTTTATTTAGAATTTTTTAATCTGATTTTATTTAGTCCAATTTCTTTTGGAAGATTTTTTTTGAAAAACACCTAATTGGCGCTTACACCTCTTTTGGTTATTTGGCCGTGCTCCTCCTCCTATTTGTGTTATGTGTCTTGGTCTTTTCCACTTTTTATGCCGCCTCCGAACGACAGATGGTTTTTATATGGCGCTTTTTCATGGTGGAAATACACTCGGAGGTCTGTCATTGATTGAGTTGGAAGATCTAAGTAATACGGAAATCAGGTGTTTTTTAAAATTTCTGAAACGTTTACTCTGGTTTTAGTAGAGATAAGGACTAGTTTCCTATATGGCATCACAATGGACTATGAGCCTAAGTGTGTCCCGAAGTGAGCAATCACTACATCCTTACCTAATCTAACCACCTATTCACATGCCCTCTTAAACTCACTCATCTAACAGCTCACTCCTTCTGGATCCAACCTGTCTAAACAGCGCGTTTCCTAGGCCTTCCGTTAGATGAGCTAGACGGTGAGGATCGGTGACTACACCGCACCGCGGCAGGGCTTAGTAAACGGCTACAACAACAGCAACAACCACAACAACAAACAAATTGCCAAGGTACGATAGTCATTGGAAACCACTTTCCATCAATTTGTGTTTCGTACCCGCCTGTACACAACACATTCGGCTACGGCGGACGTATCTAATTATTACAACGCCTGACAGCTTATTTTGCCGAGCGGCTCTGTGTAGTCTGTTGCTGTGTTTGTTGTAGCAGTATAAGCATTCCTCATATACGTATGTGAAATGCTGCGGGACTGCCAATTCTTGGCCGAATATTTTACCGTTCCGGTAAAATTAAAACGACTGCCGTAGGAACGTTGTAAACAGTTTCATACACTGCAGTACGTTCCAGTTTTGGCAGCGAACTATTAGGCTGGAAATACAACTTTTCTCCAATTCAAGATCTGTAATACATTTGAGAATATTTTTACAAGCACAAGGCCAATGATTTTTTTTGTTGATAAGTAGAAAAAGCATAACTTTACGGGTATCCGTTGGCTAGAGCAATACGCTATTTGATTTTTAACCAACCAAATGTAACCCTTCTGTAAATGTTTCAATTTGATCGCGTTGTTGTTTTTGTAACTTCTATTCTTTTATGTAGATGACGCAATTTGTTGTGTAATTTTCAAAGCAATTTTAAACAGAACTCGCTAACTAGTTTACTACTCAGAAGTGTTGTTTTATCTTTTTCACAAATTTTCAATTGTGCAGTAACTGCTTTCAAGCGCACTTTCGGTAAGCAGATAGACCAACAAATCAAAGAATAATGGCTAAGTTCATATGCAAGCGATGCGCGGCGTTAGGTGAATACTGTTTGATGCAATGGTGCGATTGAATACCGCAAATATTTGTGAAAAACCAAATGCCACTCAGTATTATGCAAATTTTCCACACACCCAATAATCTGATGCAAGCGCAATATTTCTATTTAAAAATCGCATTAAATAATATACCCACATTCGCATTATGTTACCCAAAAAGCAGCACTAAAACGTTTCGCACTCAAAGTCAATACGTTCTATTTGCTGTGCGCGCCAATAACTAAGTGAGCGCCGCCAATGCGATTTACCCTTCAATCACAACGCACACAGCCAACATCGATTTCACAACCTTTTGATTAAAAGGAGCGAGAAAGAAAAACAAAAATTGAACGAAGTTGGTTATTTGCGTGTGTGTGTGTGCGTGTAAGTGTATGTGTGCCAATTCGCGCCTTACCACACTAACAGCCAGTCAAGTCAGTTAGTCAGCCCAGCAGTCAATCACTTGCCAGAACAAGTGGGTTAACACGTTGTTGGCCAACAAGTGCGAAAGTCAGCCGCAGCCGCTGCAGCAGCACTAACGTCAGGCGCAACCACACCAATAGACTTCTGCTGGTTGCCGCCTCGCATGCACCATATGCAACACTGCCTGCCTTCTTGTGCAGTGCGTGAAAATGCGCTTTGTGGCGAGCTGCTTAGCACCACCTTGCCAGTCTCATTTCGTACATAGGTACATGGATTTGGTTGTATGTATGCACTTCCAGCATATATGGACGTGAGTATATTGATTGCTATTGACGTTTTGCGTAAGCGTTAGGTTCTATGCTGATTTAGCAATTTTGCTTGCCAGTTAGTTATTGGCTAATTGAAAATGCCTTCACTGGTAGAGTCGTTAGCACATACACGCATACCTACATTCCTAACTATAAAGTTTTGTGAATAGTTACTTATATAATGTGAAGTGAAAATTGCTTAGGATTAGAGACTGTAATGAATGATTTCTCAAGAATTTGAAAAAATTAAAAATGTAATCATGAAAATGGAAGTAATTCTGTTAAAAATCATAGCACTACATTCTGGAAAAAAGTTCCGGGAATTTATAATTTCGAAGTTCATTTCAAAGTCCAAAGATAAAACTAAACCAAAAAAGTAAAGGCGGACGGTAAATAAATAATAATATATGACCCGAACGTTATGTGGCGCTTGAGGGGGTTGATTCGCCGAAAAGGTCAGATTTACGAAAACACGAAGTTTTACACCACGTACTAACTTTTTCCGAGAACAGCAAAAAGTTTTATATTTTTCTTTCCGAGTACTGTAACTGGAATTAATTTTGATTCGTTGATTTGAAATACCTAATCATCATAATTCAAAAATGTCTATTTAGCTGAAATAAAGAAACTCTATTAATAATTAATTTTTCATGTGTAGTCCAAGCAAGTGGGGAAAGTTACTGATCGCCATTCACTTGGGAGTGGCCAGGAGGATTCTTCTGCATATGGTTCAAGCAGCTCACAACTCCCGGGATTAGCCGGAGGATGGTTCCATATGTAGAAGTCCACGCAAGTGGGGAAAGTTACTGGTCACCATTCACTTGGGAGTGGCCAGGACGATTCACAACACCCGTTCGGGAGTGAGCTAAAGTGAGAAGGCGAAACATTCCAGGATAGCTGGTTGTGCGTTGGGGTTGGGACCCGCCACTTGAAAACCTCCCCCAAGGAAAACATTCACGAAGCCTTGGATGAGAACTTCCAACACTGATGACCACCCCTGCAAACGAATTAAGGACTATGATTTGAGGGCATGCATTTGCAATGTCCGGTCCCTTAATGGGGAAGGTGCCTCTGCCCGGCTGGTTGATGTCCTCGTGAGAGTAAGGGCTGACATCACGATGCGACCAAAGATTCCTTCTATGAGCGCTTGGAATGTTCCTATGAGCGCTGCCCCCGCCACGACATAAAAATCGTGCTTGGCGACTTCAACGCCAGGGTGGGCAAGGAGGGAATTTTTAGTCCCACAGTCGGAAATTTCAGCCTGCACAACGAAACATCCAGTAACGGACAGAGGCTGATCGACTTCGTCGGGGCCCGAAACATGGTAGTCTGCAGCACCAGATTCCAGCATAAGAAAATACACCAAGCAACGTGGCTGTCTCCTGATCGGAAAACGCAAAAGCAAATCGATCATGTTGTGATAGATGGAAGACACGCTTCTAGAAGGACTTGGCTTCACTTGGTGTGTCCAATTGGCGCCGGTTAGCACGAGAAAGAAACGAAACTCGGTCAAAATCGCGTAAGCGGTTATCGCGCCAATTAAGAAGAAGAGAATAATAATTGATAAATTTAACCTTATAAGTTAAATGTTACAATTGTAATCTTTGTTCTCGACTATTTGACTAAAAACTCGTCCCATATGATTCCATGACTACCCTATTCACCCGATATGGCTCCGTCTGATTTCTTCTCTTTCCAAGGCTCAAATTACGACTCCGAGTCTCCCGTTATTAGTATTTTCAGTCGATAGAGTACGTAAAAGGTAATTTCAGCCAAGAACTTAAGTCCGTTTAAAAAATATTTTAATGATTGGAATATTCGAAGGGCCGACTTTGAAGGCGATACTATGGCTTTGAATAAATAATGATTATCTTGTGTTTTATTAACCAATTCGTGGTACTTTTTTAAATGAAATGGAAGCTGTGACACATTTTCATGACGCATACATATCAGGTTTAGGCCGAAATACTCGCTCCATTTATTATGCGTAGTTGATATTTTTCTGCAAATGGATAACCTTACCGTCGATAGCCGCTCCTGAATGAGAGATAGTTGTTTGAGAAGTTTCTAGCCGACCATAATTCATTCAGAAGGTTTCCATTGTCCGCTAAGTAGCATCTGACATTGAAAATAATTTTCCTGTTGTCGAATTCACAAAAGCTGCAGGGTGCGTAGTCTATTAGACGAATGTTTAGCGATCCAGGGTTAAGTAAAATTCAAATGACATAAAAACATCGAATCAGTAGTTTAATGTTTCCGAAACCGAAGTTAATCTAGATTAATTTTTGTACCTTTCCTGAACATAAGTTTGATTGTGAACATGTTATATGGAAACAAAGCTTGTAGATGTAGATGTTCGATTTTAATAGTTCTACAATAAATAAGTGTAAAAATTGTTTTTCAAACAAAGACAGTAAATTGTCAAGCAGCCCTTTGACTCTTATTAAAACAAATTATGAATTTTAAAATTTTTTTTTTTTAAACATTAGTGAAGTATTTTTAGAAGTGCAGTTGAACTCAGTATTGGTAGAACTGATTTTTTTGAATTCTGAACTCAGACGCCTAATAGAGGACCTTTCTTGCAGAAAATATCATTACTGTTTATACCCCCCCAAATTTTGCAGCGCAGCATTACCGAAACAGCCCCAGTCACAATCGCTGCCAACGCCATCGTCAACGTTGTTTTTGTTTTTGTTTTCTATTCGCCAGAGTTCTACTCCCTTCGTTAACAGTTTCGCCGCCCAAATTTTTGTGACCCAATTGTTGACCCAGTAAATATGTAAATCATAGGAATTTTGCCACCTCGATTCTTCTTGTTTACGCTAGGACTAAAAGACAAAATAATAGTCACAGATGGTCATTCCGAGCTTTGTTCTGTAGCTTCAAGTTCATATGGATGTACATACGCTTATTGTACAATACTATTGGTAAAAATAGCCTAAAACAATATTTTATTGCCAAACTAAGTAGTGTTTTTGTGCCTCAATGAGGCACTATAAACTAAATTTGTAGAAAAGATTGTACGAAACACTTGATAAGAAGAATGTTGGCGGCTGCTGGACTGCAGATATGCTATTATGATGAGCTGAAAACTGCCAATGCCCCTCCAGAATAACCATCTCCAAATGCTGTCAAAAATTATTAAGTAATTAGACGACACCGAATGTATGCATATTTTTTTCCATGTCTTAGTTCAGTCAAAATTAATTTTCGAAGAAAGTGGACACTAAAAACAAAAGTAAAAAACTAAGTTTGCATTGGCCCATTCAGCCCATTTGGCCGCGATGTGATGATATATTGAGCTTATAAACGTATGTATGTATTTACCTAAATGTTTGTATTCGCGGATGGTATATATTGCATTACAAAAATATATGTAAATACGTATATGTACATACGCATATTCCTACTTGCCAGTTTGAATTTATCTAATCATAACTATCAATAAAATATCGTTTCTAACTCGAACTGTTGTTGTTAATTCACATTCGTCATTAATGTGATATAATTGCAACTGTCGTTTTTTGTTGGTGTTGCAATAAATTTTGACAGAGCTTATACAGTTGCGATCACAATTCGCAGTCAATTAAGAATTATTTCTACGAGGCTGCGCTACATAGCTTTTGCTGCATTCATATACACATATATATGTACATATATATGTACATACATATTTATTTATTATGTATTTTGTAGATCTAACGAATTTACTTTGCCATAAATCGTTGAAAAGCGAAAAAAATGCGATTCATTGATCTGTAGGAGTAGACGCGGTTTTGGATCTTTTCCGTTACTTTACCTCCGCCTCTGTATAATTAAATTTTATAGCAATAAAAATCAGTTGATTGAGTAAAATTCAATAATGTCTGCTTTTTTTGTTGATTTCATTTATAAAACCATATAAAGCAAAAAGTGACAAATACCAGTACGTGTACATATAACGTAAAGATACGGCCTTTTGATAATGTTAGGCTTGACTCGTTTAGGTAAGTTGTGATGTTGTCGTGTATTTCATGCTTTAAGCATCCAATTGACGTCATTGATCATGCGGAGTTAATTTTAGGCTGCTTTTGACTGTCTCTCATACAAAAATAAATGAAAATGGCATTTGCGAGAGCTAATCAGTGAATCCCGCTCAGGGAATTTGGCAAAGTCGTCATTATAGAGTGACCGAAATTGGGAATTCTTTTTCGTTAATGTTTTATAAAAAATATAGCTCATGGTATAAAAAAACCTTATAACGCAATGTTCCAAACTAGGTACAAACTTCATGAAAATTTAAGAAATTTTTCATAATTATCATCAAAATTATTAACTATTTAATTAAAAATCTAAGAGAACTTCTGGGTATGCAGTTTTATAGCCCATTCAGTTTGTATTGAATTTGTATTTGTTTTACGTGTATTTAAAAGTTTCCGAAAGTTATTAAATTGAATTTGAATTTGAATTTATTAAATTGATAGTGCCACCATGAAAAAATCGGAAAAGGGGTTAGTGCTTCACCAATCGCAAAAACATTTGGAGCAGCTAAATCAACAATTTCGGAAATACTACCTTTCACCAGTACTGTACTACCTTTCACCAGACAAGCATCTAAGAGGAAGGCTCTTTGCAAAGGCAGTTTATATTCTAATAATCTCTTGCATTTACACACATATGTATTTAGAGCAAATAACGCAAGTTTTTGAACAAAAAATATTCACCTTTATATAGTAAACAACCTCATTATGCCCAGACACAATTGTATTAACAAAATGTAAATGTATTTAAAAAAATTTGGTGCCATGACACTCTATTTCTCTGCACACTGTACACTTTAAATGCTATTTTGGTAAATTATTTTAAAACAAGCTGAAATGCATCGTGGCCTTAAATTATTTTTAAATATATTAAATTACTATTTAAGCGCTGCGTGGTTTCTTACATAGACAAGCACCTGCCTTAAAATGAAAATCATCAATTAAAAGAAGGTCATGTGAAGCTAAGCCTCAAGCCATTTTGTGAGCAATAAAAACCAATACCTATTTTTTTGCTTCTGTTTATTTACTAAAACGAAGAGCCAGAATGCAGGTATTTGTTGGTTTAATTCTCTCCTCAAGTTTTTTATGCTTATTTCTACTCATATTACCGTTTAAAATTTAGCCCATGGTTGCATTGTAATTATAATTATACACAAGTTTCTGCTCGACAGCAGGGCTGATTCTTAGACGGTATGAAATATAAGGCCCTTAAGCGTTTGGTTGACAGGTTTAATGCACGCTTCTGCTACGCTGGAGCTGCATCATGCTCTTGGTTATACTTCTGTGTAATTGCTTTCTTTTTTGACGCTCGGCTGTCATTATCATATACATATTTATATGCGCATAGTATGCATGAGTATACCCATATGTAGGTACTCAGCTTAATGTGAAATGAATAGCTACCAACTGTTGTCCGCTTGTCTTGTCGCCAGACTGTTCATGCGAAAAAATCTCATTTACGAGAAAGAAATAAAAAAGTATATAAACAGACCCTAAAATATTTGGCTGTGTGGTATAAGCTGTTTAAACAACTTTCTCTAGCCCTCCTCTTGCTCTTAACCTTTACTGCTGCAACGCTTTTAATTACTTTTCTATTCTGACAAAGGATTGGCAAAAGTAAGGCATGTTAACTCAAACGTTGAATAAGTCAAGAGAAAAAAGCGTATTCATGTCAGTGCGTTAATTATCGAGTACAAGAAAAAGTACAATGCAACAATTTACTTTGCCTCGATTTGTAGAAGGTTGAGCTAAAAGTAGTAAAATAAACAAACCAACAAAGCAAAGTGCGTTTAGTTACAACTTTGTAATTCTGAAATCGCGGCTATTAAATTGACGCTTTTGTTTGTCGTTTGTTGTTTGTTTTCTTTTCCACCATTTTAGCTGGCAAGTTTTTTTTCTGTTTCTGTTCCGGCTGCGCATATCATGAATTAGACACTTGGCGAAGGAATTGACAACCGGCACTGCAATTATGTGTTTACGCATCTGCAGTTATTTAGTTTCACTACTTAAATGGGGTTACTCCCCCTCTTTGACGATCTAAAAGAGCTACAATTTAGTAAAACCAAGAAGTAAAGGGCGCTTAGAAAGTAGCTTTCGGGCGAGGTAAATCAAGTATTAAACTTTTATGATTTAAAATTTAGATGTGCTCGGAGGAGACGAGTATGAGAAAGTTTAGAATTTCATGTACTTGCTTACTATTTTCCATGAAACATGATATATATATAATTAGCGCTTACACTATTTTTTGTGAGTTTGGCCGAGCTACGCCTCCTATATATGGCGTGCGAGTTAATGTTGTTCCACAAATGGAATCTTTTTCCATTGACCTATGCAATTTATGACAAATATACAATACTTTCACTCTCACGGGGATTTTTTTGTAAAAGAAATCCAAAACCTGAGAATCACTAAAATGTAGCTGTCTAAGGCCTAGTTTCAAAGATGAGACAGTTTTGAGAATCAATCGCCGTTCAGATTCCACGGTGAGTGTTGGAAAATAATAAACTCACATTGATAATGGGTTCAGAAGTGGTCCTAAAGCTTGTCAGTAATTGTGACACCGTGATCAAAGGAGGCTCAGGCAACTCACAACCCTTCCTAAGGACAAATGGAGAATGCTCACGGACAATCCCACGGGCCAATGCAGATGGGTTATGATCCACTGACTCTTGTCATGCCTGCGACCAACCCTGGGAAACTCCAACACATATTCTTCGCGAATGTGATGCTATTGCGCGAAGAAAGATAAGATATCTTGGCCGGATGCGGGCGGAAAAATAGCACGTACGCTCAGGCCAACCCAGTGATATCTTAGGCCTATTCAGAGTGCTTGGGGTTTGGATGAGATAATGTGATGAGTAGAGGGCAAAAAAGGCCGTGAGGTCGAAATGCAAACCTAATTTTTACATTTATTTGCATCAAAATAATAAAAATGCTCTTATTTAAGCACAGTAGATACCGCTTCTCAACAGGTATTGGTTAAGCCCTATTTGTATTTCTGCCTTGAGAAGCCCGTCTGCTATTCGGTGGTAACATAAATTTAAGGGTGTTGTATAACATCAAGACACACACCAAGAACTTAAAAAAAAATTCGGTTTAGTAGTTTTTAATATTGATTGATGGCCTGGGTGTTTAAGTGACCCTTTATAAATGTAAAATACTCAAGCACACTCACATATATCAACTATCTTTTTAAAAGTCTCTGCTTCATCCATCTGTAGTTGGCGAATGAATATGCAGACAAATAAACGTCCGCATTTAAGACATAAACTTGCATTAATAGACATGACGCCGGGATGTTATAAAAGCCGGCTGAGTTGTTGGATTCACTTGAAGTTTGAGGTTGTAAAAAGTGAAGAAAAATGGTGTCTGCTCCGCTGAGACAGGCACGCGGATGATGTATGAATGTATACATATTCCACTCTTTGCCAATTTGTATGGTATTTTACAGGGAGATTCGAGTTCGAGTTCATTTTTCAATTCAAATTAAACTCATACTCGTTTGTGAATGGAAATTCATTATTTGTTTATTTATTCTAGTGAATTTCACTGAAAGTTTCTGGAGCTTGCATTAAAACTTACTCGAAAGAGAATTACAGAACCTTCCAAATAGTGTCTTCAATTTATTTACAAATGAGACGACATCGCGCAAAAAAATTAAAAATACTGCTCAAAAGAAACTCGAACTTGATGGACCCTGTGTGTTGCTCGTTTATTTCTGTGCATAAATCTCTCAGGTTTCTATGTTTTGACTTCTGACTCTGCTGCTTGCATTACTCCCATTTTAATGAGCTTCTAGCGCAGTGAGTGTGCAGTGTTAAATGTGGGTGAACAGTAGAAAATAGGAATGAGAATTGCATTAAAGGCAAAAGAAAAAGTTGAATCAAACTGAGATGGTGGCAAAAGTCTTGGCTACAGCAGAAAAAAGTGGATACACGTTTGCGTATTGCGACCTAGACACCTACATTCGAAGTTGCAGACTTGCACTGTGAAAATGCAGTTAAATTATGAAAAAACTGAGTTGTTGCAGTGCTGTAGAGTGTTGGAAATCGGTTGGGAATCTTGGGTTTAATATAAAAAACATGATATTAATAATTACAACATAACAATAATAATTAAAAGATAAAAATATTAATAATTTAAAGAAAAGTAAAAATAAAATAAACAAATATGTATAAAAAAAGATGTGAAAAAAATGTAAAAAAATTTTGTTGCATAAAAAATATAATAAAAAAATATAATTAAAGTGTATTTTGCATAGCCTCAGCCCTGCCATTCTTTTTCTTTTTACTTCTTGAAATGCCAAACGCCTAATAGGCACCTTATTGATTTGCGAAATTTTGCGGTGGTTTATAAAATATTGTAACCATTGCCTTAGAATACCAAATTAAGTTTTGTGTGTTATACAAAAAAAAAAATTAACGGTGAGAATATGCTTGATAGTGTTATATTGTATGTAATATCCCCGAATGCCTTCTAATCATCCGACTCAATGCGCGCGAGAAATAGCTTTCATTGCCGTTATCTATACCTCCACAGGTCTATTTTTTGCTGACATGATCCTTAAAATGTATTTGCTGGGCTCGAGGGATGGAAAGACGCTATGCTATCACTTTGCTGTACTCTGAGTACCAAGTATCATCTTGAACCTCGATGTACTCGTGTAGACATGAGTTTAGAAAATGCAGCAACAAACACCATTTTGTTCGAGTTTTTTTGAGTTTTGGGAGTTAAAAGAATCGGGTTTCCCAAATTCGCTTTTGAGGGATTATGTTTCAAAGGCTAAAGTAGCTCCGTAAATGTCGGAATTTAGTCCTTTTATAAGACCCAAATTTGATGATGCTGAATATTCTTGTAACTTCCAGCATTTATAAAATCCTCAAGACTTCAAGGTCTTTGAGTTGAATAAACCGCTGAAAGCTCCTGGAACAATTGGTATGGAGTTTCAGTTTACTAATTCTAATACGCAATTATCTGTTGTACCTTTTTTACTCTTAAGAACACTGTGCGCCATAAATTATCCCACAGTTTAACCTAACGTACTCCGCCTGCGCTCCATCACACAAGCATACAATAATAGAGGGAAACCAACCGTTGTTGCGAATTGGTGGCGAATACTAAAATAGACTAACGACTTTGGCTGGCTTACTGTGACTGCTTCACCAGCAGCGTATGATATCAGAGAATTGCCTTTCTCCACTGCATGATGCGCTTAAATTGTGCCGATTGTTAGTTCTGGTTGTTATTTTTATTCGCTGTTGTGACTGTTGCTACCATTTGACGCTCATGATATAAAAAAGCCATGGCAACACAAAAAATAAAAAGATGGAACAACTGCCTTCAAAGCCAAGATGGCGTGACGTGTGGTGTAAAGCGAAGTAAACACAACTCTTGCCCTGCCGCGCAGCAATCAAGTGCTCTCAAATATATAAATGAGGATGAGAATCGTTAAGTGTTGCGCATGCGCGCAATTGTGATTGGGTGTAAAATGTTGTTTTATTTTATTTCTTTTTATTTGTATTTATCTGTGCAATTTTATAAAGTGTAAATTTTCTTGACTACCTCGCTGATTTTTTTCCTTTTCGTTTTTTCTCTCGCAAATTGCGCTGATTGCGAACTTGTTCTGGAACTTCTCTGACTTTATTTGCGCCGCAACGGCTTCTGCTCACACTCCATACATTAGATGAGGGATTTACTTGTGTAGTCAACAGCGCGCATTTGACTCTTTTTCAGTTATTATTTTTATTGCTTTTATATTTTTACTGCTTGCTTATCTTTTCCTTATAATATATATTTGTTGCTGTGTTTTTTTCTTCTGTTTTGCTTATTTACTTATGATTATTCTTTAATTTGAAGTGGTGTCTGTTGTTACAGTAATTGTCACTGTTTTTGCGACCGTTCTTACTTCTAATTATTCGCGCATTTGCGGAAGTTATGACCTCATTTTTAGTTGTTGTGAGCGTTTTAAAGCACGAACGCAAATTCGAGGGTGTGGGTGGTGGCGCAGCGAGTCAATCATAATCGAATTCTCCGTTTAATCGATTAATAATTTTTGATAGGTTTGCAATTAAAGTTTACTTTCAAATTCTAAATCAAATATTTATTTGGTTTCTTTGGTGTTTTTTTATGATTTGGTTGAATGCGATAAATTTGAATTTTTATTACCTTTCTGAAATATCGAAACAGGTAGAAATTTCTTAAAAGTCTAGCAATGTTATGGATGCATTTATAGTTTCTTGGCTTTAAAACAACTAAATTATATTGATTAGATTACTGAAACCTCATTTCTGGGTTTCATCACTGTTTACTATTCGAGTTTGTATATCCCTAGTGGTAAAATAGGTATTTTATGTTAATTATTTATTTTTGAATTATTAAAAAATAAAAAAAAAATAAAAATTAAAAAAATAAAAAATTAATATATTACAAAGAATATTAAAAACAAATTAAAAAAATATATAATTGACTAAAAAAACTAGTAAGCACTGGGAAAAACGATTATATTGTATTATATATTATTATATTTAAATATTAAAAGAAAGGCAAACAAAAAAACAGAATACAACAAACAAAAAGAAGAAGTAAATAACAAAGGTATTTTTTCTGTAGGAGTATTAAAACTGTTGTTTCTGGACAAAGCAAAACTGAAGATATGAGTGCGTCGTATGTATTGGTGACATCCTTCAAGTTTTAATGTCTAATGACGCGGGAAGGCGACCCTTAGTATTATTTTCAAAGACTTTCTCATAAATTATAAAGTGAAAGTGAAATTTTAGAACCGTTCGTTGCTCTTATGTTGTGCCCACATTATTTCGGTGGAATAAAAAAAAGAAACTTCTCTTATGTAAACGGAGCTGTGGAGTACTAAGGGGGTACTCCTTCAAAAGAGAAGGCTTCGCGTTAATCAGATAGCAGTCTGGTTTTTTTTTTTTAAAACATACCTCGTATGCAAGGTTTATGGTTTGGCAATAGCTTTAATAATATAATATAAATATGTAGATAAAAAAGTAAATATATAAAAAAGAAATAAATAAACAAAAATGTATTAAATCAATAAAAGAAATCCCAAAAAATTTAAAAATAAATGCAAAAAAATTAAAAAAAATGAAACAAAAAATAAATGAAAAAAAGTAAATGAAAAGAAAAAAAATGAAAAGAAAAAAAATGAAAAAAAGAAAAAAATAAAAAAAATAAAAAAAATATAATTTTTTATAATAAAAAAAAGTAATATAGATTAAAAGTTAATTAAAAAAACAGTAAATTAAAAAAAAATATTTAATTAAAAAAAATTAAATTAAAAAAAATTAAAAAAAAAGAAAAGAAATTAAAAAAAGTTAAATTTAAAAAAAAATAAAGTAAAAAAATTAACAAAAAAAAAATTAAAATAAAAATGAAAAAAAAGATTAAATTGTAAAAAAAAAAATAAAATAAAAATGAAAAAAAGATTAAATTGTAAACAAAAATTAAAATAAAAAAAAATTAAAAGAACAATAAATTAAAAATCGAAATGAATGAAAAAAAAATTAATAAATAAATGAAAATAAAAACTAAAAATAAAAATTTAAAAAATAAGAAATTAAAAAATAAGAAATTAAAAAACTAAGAAATTAAAAAAATAGGAAATTAAAATAATAATAGATAAAAAAATAAGAAATAAAACAATTAACAAATAAAGAAAAAGAAATAAGAAACAAAATGTATGCTTTCAAGTTCAAGCGTAGTCACTTCCCTCAATACACATTTTAAATGCGAACCCCACGAATTTCAATCTGTTTCAACCATTGATGCTGTAAAAAGTTCGCTAGTAACCCTTGCTTTTAACTTCAGAGTTTAATCAACTTGTAAATGTTTAAGTGTTGATATATATGTACGTCAAACTTTTTAAATCATTAATCAAATTTATGTTAACATATTTTATGACTATCTTTCAATCCAAACTATTTGCAATGAATTTACACAATTTTACGTTCCGACGGAAATGAAAAAAAAAGAAAAAATATATCAAATGCAATTCATTATACTTTTATTGAGCTGTTGAGTGGCGCTGCAAATTTTGTGATTATAAAAGTATGTCTTTTTGTTGTAATTGCAGTTGCAGATTTTTCTTGCTACTAATCAGCGATAACACCAAACCCATTGTAACCGCTCAATTAAATTGCTACAGGCCATTGGCGGCAGCGCTGCTAGTCTATCGGTCCCACCACTGACAGCAGATAAATAGTGAAAATCAGCGGCGGATAAGCAATGGCGGCTGTTGTTGCTACTAATGCAGTTTTTATGTGTAAGCATGTTGCACATGTGGCAGGCGTTGTTTTCTTTTGATCCATTTGTTGCATAAATGGTTGCAATGTAGTGCAATGCGCCATGGGTAGTGACTACTTTTTATTTATTACATTTTTCACTATATTTTCAATAATTTGATACTACTTTTATACTTTTTTCCGAATCTCTCAGTTTAAGTTGCATTACGTTTTTAATGCTTATAATTTTAGAGAGCCCAAACTGCATTGTTTTGCAGTCGGGTTAGTCGAAGCGACAGCATCAGTTCGTCATATACAAACTTACCTTACACCAGCTATGGTTTGTTCGCTTCATGGCCTCGATGCCGTTGACTTTGTTATACTCGTCATCGGAGTAATATACTCGTATGCATGTACATATGTATGCATTGTAAGTGCAGTGGAGGTATTACGAAATTCGCCCCTCAAGCACCGACTGCTCAGTATTTACTGGCAGCAAATAATGCCGTCATCTTGAAATAGTAGGCAGCCAGCAATTTTGTACAAGTATTAAAAGTACGGAATGAAAAATTTGGAAGAAACTTAAAAAAATGTGAGCATAAAAACTATTAAAAATTTGTAATATGTATAATAGGAAAAAAAATAATAATAAAAATTGTGGCGTGATAAACTGGCTAAAAGTGTTGCTCGTAATGCTGTTGTAACTTATGCAATTTTAAAATGCTACCAGCGCGAAATGGGTGCGTAGTTTTATTGGTGCTGGTGTTGCTACTGCTGCTGACTAACAACTTACAAACAGCAATCTGGAAATAACCAACTTACAGCTATTACAAATGCGCTAGACTAGACGCAGCGAGTGGTTACCCTAACAACTGTTACCTTGTATTTTTTTTTGTTTTGTATCCAAATATATGAGCCTTACTCTATTTTCAACTACAAATATATGCATTTCTGCCTCTTAGTAGAAACTTGCATTGCAATCGCATTCGTGCCCACTGCACGTGCCTGTCGGTCTGTCGTTTGCTGTTGCCCAACCATTAACCCTTTCGGTACATCTTTTTATTGCGCCATCCAAAAAATCCAAATTTTTGTCTGAGTATTTATTTTAGGACCAATAACAATACAAACAATTTTTTTTTTTTTTTTTTTTATTAAGTGATTTTTTTGTTAATGTTGCCATATGGCAACAAATGTTGTGTATTCGTTTCAATCGCAAATAAACTTCTTCTGCAATCTAATGCAAGTTAACACCTTACGAGAAATTTGTTGCCATATGGCAACAAGCTTAGTTTTAAAAATTAGCACAGCTTTTAAAGCTACTAGAAAAAAAATATTTATATGCCAAATGACAGATTGAACATTTTTCTATATACTTTATTCAAAAATTGTTGAAAACATTTGCCCAAAATGCCTCAAAAATCTAAAAATGCAAAATACAAATTTCAGAGTGAAGTGCTATATGCCAGAAGGCTTTCTTTAAAAATGTTGTATTATCGATATATAATGGGCGGTTATTATTTATTTTATTTCTGTTTAACCATTAAACTTCAATTTTTGAAAATATGTAACAAAAAAGTTGATATTTTTTACAAGAGAGTGTTGACGGCCTTTTAAAGTTTACTGTTGCCATATGGCAACAATATCGCGAAAGGGTTAATTTGCTGACCATTGGCTAGTGGTGCTGCTTCATTTATTTAGTTGTATGAATATTCGCTATTTCTATATTTACGCTATTTTCATGCTTTCCTATGTTCCTACTTTGTTGCCGTTTTGGATTTGTGTCTTAAATGTTTGTTGCCTATTTTGTGTAAAATATTTTTATTACACGCCTCTTAGTGCTATGCAAATTTTTGCAGTTTTCTATTCGAATATTTGAATATTTGAAACGTTTTCCTTGAATAGCACACATGCGAAAATGATGTGCATATTAAGTAGTTGGTGTCGAATACTGAGGAAGCTTAACCTAAAATAGGCGGTTCTGCCTAATGTTGCGCTGCAGATAGGAAAGGCTCCGCTTTATATACAATATACCACATGTGGTCTCTTTTACATAATATCGGAAGCCTTAAACAGTGCCTCTACGTCGGTCTTGTTATAGGGACTTGATTTAATCGGCGTAAATCTTGCCTTCTGCACGGATAAATGGATCGGTAATTTGTGGAATTGTGAATTGCAGTCAGTGCTACAGATGAGCCGAAGCTGATTGAATATACTATAGTGATGAGATATAGCGAAACAAAAAAACAATTTTTAGAAACAAAATTATATAATTGTACTTAAATATTATAACAAAAAAGCAAGGGCTTAAACAAAGCTATAATCTCATGCCTGTTTCTTTCACAATGTTTAAGAAAGATTGTGAAAACGAGTGATATTATTGAATGTATGCCGAAAAATATTATGTTGTTTGCCCAAAATGCCTCAAAAATCTAAAAATGCAAAATACAAATTTCAGAGTGAAGTGCTATATGCCAGAAGGCTTTCTTTAAAAATGTTGTATTATCGATATATAATGGGCGGTTATTATTTATTTTATTTCTGTTTAACCATTAAACTTCAATTTTTGAAAATATGTAACAAAAAAGTTGATATTTTTTACAAGAGAGTGTTGACGGCCTTTTAAAGTTTACTGTTGCCATATGGCAACAATATCGCGAAAGGGTTAATTTGCTGACCATTGGCTAGTGGTGCTGCTTCATTTATTTAGTTGTATGAATATTCGCTATTTCTATATTTACGCTATTTTCATGCTTTCCTATGTTCCTACTTTGTTGCCGTTTTGGATTTGTGTCTTAAATGTTTGTTGCCTATTTTGTGTAAAATATTTTTATTACACGCCTCTTAGTGCTATGCAAATTTTTGCAGTTTTCTATTCGAATATTTGAATATTTGAAACGTTTTCCTTGAATAGCACACATGCGAAAATGATGTGCATATTAAGTAGTTGGTGTCGAATACTGAGGAAGCTTAACCTAAAATAGGCGGTTCTGCCTAATGTTGCGCTGCAGATAGGAAAGGCTCCGCTTTATATACAATATACCACATGTGGTCTCTTTTACATAATATCGGAAGCCTTAAACAGTGCCTCTACGTCGGTCTTGTTATAGGGACTTGATTTAATCGGCGTAAATCTTGCCTTCTGCACGGATAAATGGATCGGTAATTTGTGGAATTGTGAATTGCAGTCAGTGCTACAGATGAGCCGAAGCTGATTGAATATACTATAGTGATGAGATATAGCGAAACAAAAAAACAATTTTTAGAAACAAAATTATATAATTGTACTTAAATATTATAACAAAAAAGCAAGGGCTTAAACAAAGCTATAATCTCATGCCTGTTTCTTTCACAATGTTTAAGAAAGATTGTGAAAACGAGTGATATTATTGAATGTATGCCGAAAAATATTATGTTGTTTGGGCCTTGGGATTCAAGCAGCACGATCGCCCTAGTGAAGTTTTATGTCGAAAAAATCCAGAATTTCCAAAAATTCGAACATTCTGGACAATTGACGTGGCGTTACCAATTTTTTTAAGTTTTGCGCACAGATTTACTAAAGTAAGTGCTTCACACAGCTTTTTTGGTGTACATTTTACGATAGGTAGAATAATACCGTAGTATCGCAATGTATTAACATTACAAAATAAACTTTTTATTGGTATTGACATTTCTCGACATAAAAAAAAACAAGTGCTATCGCGCTGTTTGGGGGTTTTCATACCAATTTAGAGAAAGCGCGATTGCGCTGTGGGATTCTTCAGCAGTGTTTTTTCAGTAACCCCTGATACTCATCGATTAATAATATTAAAAAAAAAATTTGTATTTAGATTAAAAACTTCAAAACTGGGATGAACATTTGTTAATGTTTTCGAATTCGAAGTGAATTCGGACCCACCGTTTATCCATTTATCTCACGCATCATAACAGGTGATAAGACGTGGGTATATGAGTTTGGCATGCAAATCACTCAAGAGGCGGCTGAATGGCGCTATCCACATGTGCCGAATCCCAAAAACCATATCAAAGTCGGTCAAATGTGAAAGTCATGCTACTCGTTTTCTTTGATTATCATAGTGTTGTGCACTCGGAATTCGCTAAATAAAGAATATTATTTGGAAGTTATGCGACATTTGAGAGAGAATGTGCGTAGGAAACGGCCCAATTTGTGGAAAAAACTCATGGATCTTGCCCCATGATAACGCATCATCCCATAAGGCTCATATTGTGAACATTTTTTTGTTCAAAAACTGGACAAATATCATCGAACAACGACCGTATTCACTGGAGTTAACCCCCTGTGACTTTTCCCTTTCCCAAAACTTAAATTGTCACTCCGCGGACGCCGCTTTGAGTCGATAGAGGCCATTAAAGAGAATTCGCTAAAAGAGCTGAAGAAGATCTCTTCCAACGCCGAAGAAGATCTCTTCAAATGCTTCGATGATTGGACTAATCGTTGGCATTTGTGTATTACTTCGAATTTAGCCTATTTTGAAGGCGACAAAATAATTTGTGATCATTAAACAATTATTTCGCGTTTTATTGAACAATTCCCGGGACTTTTTTGATAGAATATATGTGAAGGGGTTTTTAAACAAGAATTTTGATTTTCAGTGAGGGAACACTTAAAAATAAGTTTTTGTGGGATCAACTTTTCTCAAAATCATCACCAAAATTTTTGGACACCAGAATCGTCGACACCAGCTTACAAAAATACTATGTATATATTTTATATAATCAGTCTCATATTAATGAAAAAAAAAACAGTAAAGTGAATTTTGTGGACCTAAGAATCATTGAAAACCCATTTGTTGTATCCCAACAATTACACTCGAACGCTCAAAAGTTTCCCTTGCCGGTTTTTGTTTCACAATCACCTGCGCTTGACGTACTGAACGAAAACTTCTGAGCCCTTCTCCTTTATGAGTTTGAGTAATTAATATTTGGATTACGTCGTTTTGATTCATCTGCAGATTTCGCAGACTAGGGCTACATGGATCATTAAAAACTAAAATATGAATTTCAAGCAATCATCAATGCTTCACAGTAATCAGAATTCAATTCACTACCTTCACTTATTATTTCCAGGTTAGAGATTAGCAAATACTTACTGATGTTTTATTGCTTTTTTTGTAGGACCCAACCCACCTTAGTCCTTGTTTCTGTATGTTGTAAGATATCGCATGTATTTCTCTTTATAAAAATACCATTTACATGTCAAAACCTTTTGATCATTTCCAATTTCTTGAATGGTAAAATTAAATGTTGAGAAAATGTGAGAAAGGAAATGTTTGTTGTGTAATTTTTTTTTTCTTTTCTGCTTTAATTTTAGGAGTTTCTATTGGTTTTTTATATGTGGATAGCGTTTTTCTTTACTTTAATGCTTTTCTCTGTTTGCGATGCTGTAAATTTCTTCGTTAACGGTACATTACGTAAGCGACTGCTAGCAATTAAAATCCAACTATCGGCTAACTAACTAAAATCAGCTTCATTTTTAGAGCAATGAAAAGATTTCTCAGCTGTTGCCAAGAAATAGCGAAAAAAGCGAAGCAAAAAAGACCATTAGCTCAAAATAGCCAAAATCATGAACAAGAAAGAGGTGGGTTTTATTTCCATGGAAGCACAGAAAAAATGTGTGTTCGTATACAGTCATGTGCGATTAAATAGAGTCTCACACTTGTTGACAGTTTTTAGTTTTATTGTTTGTTAGTTTTATTTTTTTTCTAAATTCTAACAAGCAATGGACTTACAATTTCAAAGGACTAAAATTTCAAAAATGGTTTTAAAAATATAATATAATACTATAAAACGGATATCAAACGAACGATTAAAAACATTTTTTTATTTACTTTTCGCCAAGAAAAATATAGATTTTTTATGGTTTCCTTTAGGTGTACTTTATTTCAAAGGTGGTAAGTACAACTATTTTTTTACGTGATTACACAGAATTACTTTATAGTTTCACGTGTTTACGACTTTTTCGCTGGATAACAAAAAAAATTGATTTTTGTCGCACAGAGTAATATAAAAGTTCACTTATGTTTAGGAATAAAATACAATTTAGGTTTAAATATGGGAAGTTAGCAACACAGAATAATAATTAAAAAAAAAATTCATAAAGACGACAGAAGCTACAGAAAGAACCGCCAAATAAAGTGTCTGTTAAGGACGCGCCTAAAACATGTAAAAATTAAGATTCTTTCACGTTTGACTCTTAACATGTATTTGAGAAATTACATTATTTAAATGTCCACCATGACTACACACTACAGATAAAATCTGCCAAAAAGTAGATTCATGAATGCCTATTGAATGAATTAAAAAAATGAATTGAATGAATTTTTGGTCTTTGAGTCTTATTTCTATCCTCGATAGAACCAGTTTCTTAAAAATTTGCATCAATCTTTGGTTTATTGTCTTTTTTGGACGATTATTTCCACTACAAAAATCACAAATTTTGCGATATGCTGTTTTTAGGGATACACAATTTGCAATAATTTTAACGCGTTGTTCTATCGTGTAAAATTGTACATCTGTCTATATGGGAAACGTCAAAGATGGCATAAGAAAGGTACCGTCTACGAATTATTCACTACTCACATCTCGGCGTAACTTTCGAAAGACTTAGGTGTTTGAAGGATATGATTGAAAATCCTGTTAAAAATAAGATAAGACCATATACATAGATATATAATATAAGTGCAACCGTAAAATAAAAGGAAAAAGTATAATAATCACGTTACCGGAAAGGCAACAGCTGCGTCACTTTACAAGAACCCTCTCCTGACGTCTTCAGCAATATTGTTTGGATTTTGAGGCCTCTACAATGCGAACAAGAAATTTCCATTCCAAGCCCTTCTTTCTGTTGCAAGGATACTTTTAAAACGACAATTATTTTATTTACTTCCTACCAAAACGGGTCCTTGGTACTGAGACTCGCGGTTCATAATGATGTGGGAATATTTCCCATACCTTGAAATAGTCGGGTTGTAGCTTCGCTAAACACTTTTCAAAACTTAAATAGGTCTAATACTTATAATAATACTCTAAGTAATAATAGTGGTTTTAAAAGTCAAAAATCAATTCAATAAAAACGAGCTGTGGGTACTTACGAAGACGTCAGTGGAGAATGATCGAAGCATGACATGCCAATAATTGATGAATTTAGTGTATTTTGCGTTTTGGATGTTGTCAAAAATAACGGTCACTCCATTAAATATTGAGGTACAATAGTATTGTTAACTGTGTCATTTGTTTAGTAAACTCTTGTGGATTTTATTTTTCAGAACTTTGGGCTATTGCAATGAATTTAATCGATAGAACGAGATGAATTCAAGATGTTTTTTTAACCACGGATATTTCAAGTAGTTCCAAAGTCACTGAACTGCATATATACGTTTTTGAAAGGATAAGGGGACTCAATTTTTTTTCTTGGAATGATAAATGATTTATGTAGTTTCAACGCTCACTTGCTTAACTCACTGATAAAAACCACCAAACTTAAGGAGCTTAGCAAAGATGGTTCAAGTTAAGACAACAATCGCGGCTAAAATAGTAAATATCAGTTGTTGCTGTTTTTAAGATTAAATAACCAATTGCCATTAATACTTTTAGATCTCTTGCCCCATGAAATTAACTACAGAATGCATACTTTAAGTTGTGACAGCATAAACATTCCCCGTATATGTATGGGGTGAAGTTTTTCGGCGGATATAAATCCGGGTCATTTCGGACCCTATATATTTCTTTGATATGCATCATCGCATTTATTTTCAAGTATCCTTTGAACGTCCCATTTCTGCCTAAAAATAATAAATTTACTACTTTGACCAAGAAGGCCCTATTTCAACGCACACCACTGTATATGAATAGCAACGAAGAAGATTGAGTTTTTGTGCCCGATAGCAGGCATTTAAAGAAGTTACCACAAAAAAAATCTAACAACTGCTTAGCACGGCAAAAAATGAAACACTTCTTCTGTTTATGCTTTTTTATATGCTTGATTTCTATCTGCTCAAATGCTCTCTAAGTTGGTAATAAAAGTGATCAAAAGAAAACGAACAATAGTAAAAAAAGTTTGCTCTGAAAAATTGACGCCATTCGCCAATAAAAGATCAAAAAAGCGTTGAGCTTCAAGTTACCGGTGGAGTAGTTAGAAAATGGCTGAAGCAGCGTGGAAACGTCAATAAACCAGATGATGAGCAGTGAAAACAACCGCAAATAAATCCTTAACAACAGCCAGTAGTCAGCAACAGCGAATTGCGTACAGCGACGAGTTGCGTTGAATTCGTAGCTGACTGATTGTTCATCTATGTACTTTCTGCTACTCGTTTGCTGCCAATTGGCTCATTCGCGCCGCTCGGTGTTTCCAACTTTCTCTACCTCTACAAAGTTTACGCTACTAACGTGCTTTATTAGGTTTTGATAAATATAATATTAAAAACAAAAAAAAAAAAAAAACAATAGAAGATTGTTCGTGCGGCCGGCGACTTTTGGCGTTTATCGCTTGAACACACGTCTGCTTTGCACACATTTTCTTTTTTATTTCCACTGAAATTCTTCCCGTTTTTTTGTTTTAATTGTTCTTTTTAGGCGTGCGAAATGCCGAAATTCTAATGTGGCAGCTTGCCTGTTCAAGTTGAATATACGCGCGTCATTTGTTTGTGCACAATACTAATAACATCAATGCGCTTGGCGTTTTGGCCGTGCGCCAAATTGTTCGTCTCCAATATTCGCCGCTTGTCCACTGCCAAAAGTGTTAATCACGTTTTGCTAGAAATATATTGTAATGCTCGATTATTTGTTGCCGATGGTGGTTTTGTAATAATTTCTGACCACTTTTGCTTTAGTGGTTCACTACGAAAAATTCACAGATCGCTGCGAGAATGCTGTGGGATAGTGGTAGAGAAATGAAGGCAAAAACACATTGTTTTTTATGAAATTATTAAAATAGATTTTTATTAATACACAAAAAAATGTTTCTCAAATCTAACTTCAATTCGGTTTGCTAGCTAAAGAATTTCATTGCTCGTCAAGCGAAAATTTAGTATGTGAAAGCAACTTCGCTTTTAGCCTCTTAGCTCGCAAATGACATGCTTAGGAGTGTTTTACGGATTATGCTAATTCTTACCAAACTTAATAGCCCATTGTCTATTTGTATATTTTTAGATGCAATTGGTCTCGTGTGCTTTTCTTTGATAACTAAAAATTGCTTGATTTTTTTCTTTTAGGGTACTGTCAAAAAATAATTCAGTGCTGCCAAATCATATGCAACGTATTATTCAAGGAACAATTTTTCGTTTGTTCTTTACTCGCTAGGTGGTTGGTGAATCGAAAGCAGCTGTTATTAACTTGCAAACAGACTTCTAGAGATCGTCTGGTAAAGTAAAAGCAAGATCCGCTAAACGAAGAAACTTTTCAAAACTCTGACGATATGCAAAGAACACTTGCTTTATATTCAAAAAAGCATGCAGACAGTGAAGAATGTAAGGAAGAGAATAACAAACTGATTATTGATATATATCACAGGAAAATCTTTTGTTAAGTTCATCTGAATCTTCGTCAGACGGGTCTTCATTAACACCTACTGAGATCTACCTTTCTCTTATAGTACTTCTTTTGCCAACCATTGCTAATCGATAATTTTTCACATACGCTCTGCCAGAAAAGTATCAGGAATTAGTCAATAAAATAAAATGTTTTTTTGTATCGAATATTGCTGCAATTCGGAATCGACTTCAGTGCTCGTTGCGAATTTTCTTTTTATATTTATATTTAGCACCCCCGCTCCCTCTGAATCCCACCTGTAGAAACAGCATGCTTCCTAGGCCTACCATTAGATGAGTTAGACAATGACGATCGGTGAGTACAATTCACTGCTAGGGCCTGGTAAACTCTACAACAAAAACAACGGTGGTGATTTGGTGAGTTTTTGAGTTCTTAATCAGTGAAATCCAATGATGACCTTGCAAGAAATCAAGTTGCCGTGGTGCAAAGTCAATGAGTTTCTCCCCCATTTATCTGATCTTTTTTGGAGAATTTGCTCTTTTAAATGACCTGATATACATACTTATACAGTGTACGACAAAACTAAAGCACGAAACTTCCCATACCACCACAATCAGAAAATAAACTTTCCAACAAATAGTAATGGCAAATCTTTTTATTGTATTTAGAAGAGGGCACATTGGTTATTGTGTAAAAAAAAAATTATACAATAAACTTTATTCTAAACTTAAATATTAATTCAAACATAAAAGTAGTATTAAATATACCGCGACAAAACTAAAGCACATTGGTATATACTTGTAAAGAAAAGTTGGTTCTTCTAATATTTCGTAGCGAAGCCTTTGTTTTTCAATACCGCTGCACATCTTCGTAGCATAGACTCAATCAAATTATTTAAAACATCTATGGAAATGCTTTCCCAAGCTCGTTCTACCTGAACAAACAGGGAGTCCTTGTTTTTCCAGTTTTCGCGTTCTATTTTCCGATCTACAATCTCCCATGGGGTTGAGATCGGGTGATTGTGCAGGCCACTGCAATACCTTAATTTTATTGGCAACAAACCATTCTTTCACACATTTAGCGGTATGCTTAGGATCATTGTCCTGCTGGTATATCCAACTCAGTAGCATTTCCTCCTCAGCGTGGGGCAGCATAATGGTCTGGATAATGTCTTTGTACACAAATCTGTCCATTATGCCATTAATTCTATGAATTGGACCCACTCCATTGCCGGAAAAACAGCCCCACACCATTACGCTGCCTCTACCATGCTTTACAGTACCTTTACAGTAACATGGGTTTAAACGTTGCCCTTTAGGTCTGCGTACAAGCTTCAGTCCATCAGAATTTTGGATGTTGAACTTGAATTCATCAGAGAAAAGGACGGTTCGCCACTTGCTGATGGTCCAGTTAATATGCGCCTTCGCGAATTCGAGTCGTGCTCTCCGATTCTTTAATGAAATGAAAGGTTTTTTAGCACTTCTATACGTTTTGAAGCCGCCTTCGACAGTTCTTCGCTGAATGGTTCTAAGGCTAACGGGCAATGATAATTCACTTCTCAGGGATCTCGCCGATATAAAGGGGTCTTTCTGGACCTTTCGGATAATTAATTTATCCTCACGAGTAGTTGTTTTTCGGGGCCTACCACCTGAATGTTTGGTTTCAAAGGAGCCGGATGACCGAAAACGACTTATTGTGCGGGAAACTACGCTGTGATGAATCTTGAATTTTCGAGAAATATTGATAACCGATTCACCGCCATTAAATTCATCTATAATTTTTTCACGTAATACCGAATTATACTTGTTTCGGGCCATTTTTAACGTTTTTTATATTTCTTTAGCTCGAAAATGTAGTAAATGCCGCTAAAACCACGCAATAACCCTGATAATGCTTTGCTTATGCTTGACGTATAATATTTTAAATCCTAACGGTTCTCATTAATAACTAACTGCCAGCTATGGATAGAAAGAGGGAGTTGTGCTTTAGTTTTGTCGCAGCAAGTTTTTGCACGTTCTTTGTTTTTGCACATAACAGTACTATTTTTCCGTTAAGAAACTGGAATATTGTATTTTTGTATCATATATATTTGTTATTATCAGAGTAAGAAAAAACAATTGAAGGATATAACCATTTATTGTCTTTTTTTAACTTAAAGAGTTCAAGAGGGACTTCGTGCTTTAGTTTTGTCGTACACTGTACATAAGTCCGGGTTGTGTAACGTTATCGTCTGATGTGCTTTGTTTCCCTCTCAATGGGTATTTTAAGTGATCCCGGTACTTGTTGGACATAATGCTGTAGTATATGAATCTTGTATGTGCATATGTTCTTTTATTCAGTCACTCTGACTCCCAGGCGGATCAGCACTGTTGCATCATCATTTCATTGTCACAATTCAACAACTTTTGGTACTTGACAACTTGATTTATCTATCAAAAAAAGAGAGACAAGTCTAATGATTCGCCATTTGGTAGTCCTACACAAATACACAAGTAGCAGTGCATTTTAGTAATTGCATGTATGTATTGGTAGTAAATATTAGCGTTGTCGTAAGTTACATGAGCCCATAAGTTACTGCCGTTTGGCATTGTTGGCTGACTGGCGCTATGTAACCCCAATGCCAGTGCCTTGTATTGCATACCGGCCGGTGAGTTTAGGCGTCTCAATAACTTGTTGACTGTTTGTCAAAATTTCAATGATCATAGTGATGTATTGACAAGTTGACTGACACTTTTGATGCTACAGCAATTTTTTTACAAACTTGTCATTTATAATTTTTTGTTTTTGGGAAAGTTGGTTTGCGTGGATATGCAGCAACAAACGCAAATGATGGATGGTGTGATCGTGAAAAGAGGGTGGGTAGTGCAGTGTTTGTGTGCAAGATCACTGATTGAGCCAAGTAGAATGACTAAAAACTTTAATCTATACACAGTCTTGACTGGTATTGCAAAATATCTGCCGTTGACTGTTGTTACTGACCTCGCTACAAAGTCTCCAAATGCATGCATTAGCTCATTTTTTGTAATTTGTTAAGTTTAAGTGCAGATAAAATGCCATAAGTGTTTGCTTTATGTTTTTCTTTTCGTTATTTATTGTTACTTTATTATATTGCTGCTTGTGTAATATGTTGGCTAAAAACTGGCAATCTTCGTAACAGCTGTGCCTGCTGATCATCAACGAAACGATCTATCACCAAGCATTAAGGTGACCTTCCTGGCCATCTCAGTTGTTCATTCGGCTTTTTTTGAGCATACAAGCTTACCACAAATGCCATAATTTAACTATATAAAGAGTGATCCATTATGACCAGTTTCTTTAAATTTTTTTGTATCGGTCATAAAGTGTTGTTGTTTGACAGCTGCCATCTGTGCGGATTCAGGTTATTCGTAATAAAAATATAGGTATGGGGAATATTGCCTACTGAAATAGTTAGAGTTTTGTAGGAGAAGTCGTTATTATGCGCTTTTTTAAAGAAAGAGTGTCTGCTGATAACCCAAGCACAACTCCTATACTGTAAGACGAGACTCCTCGACAATTTGTCAACATCATAAACAAAAAATACTTGTTTTTTTTTTCAAATTTCCTATTTTATTCCAAGGATTTAATTTTGGCAATTGTTTCTTTAAGTTATATTAATTTATTTTCGTTTTTCTTAATTTTTTCTACTGGATTAACAGTATATTATTCTTTGCGATTAGTTTACTATTATAAATAATATTATAAAATTGTGATTTTTGAAATATATTTAGAGATAAGGGTAGGTGGTTTTAATGGAATACCCTTTATACTCACTAGGTGCTCAGTGTGTTTGTGCACTCTTAGGCGTGTTTTTTAGTTTATTTGTATTGCTTAACCAATCATGTAATTTGATCGCCAAGCTTTGGGATTAAATTTAACCGAAGCTGCAACTACGGCTAACTGCAAGCCACTACAAATTTTCAGCGTAATGCCCGAGAGGAGTGGTTTGGTTGCAGAGTGAATTAGGTATACGGGTACTGTGCTTTTGGTGGGAAGTTAACTAAAAGTAATTTTTAAAAACTTTTCATATCTGTGTTGTTTTATAAATTTTATAAAGACTGAATGGAAGCTCTAAAAATATATTTATAAAAAGTTTACTGACAAGTTTGAGTTTACTGATAACATATTTTTTTCTCTATTTTTAGGTAAGTGATTCCCAATTGTCATTCACTATCAGCTGTTTTGGTAAGATTTTGAGATATTTGACTATTCGCCAACCACCTACGAATAAAATAATAATCATCAGCTCTGAGTTGTGAATAAACTCGATGCGCGCAAGAAAAAATCAATAAAAAAGTTCGGAAAATAGAAAAATGGACAAGTAATTTTTAAGTATTTTTTTTCATTTGCGATTCTACTCACTACTAAGTAAATACCAGCCAATGTACAAACGACTTTAATTAACCAGAGAAATGGCCAGTCATAGCGGCTAATATCTAATTAATTTTTCAAACGAAAAACTTTCCCATTTTGCGAATAATTTAAGCGAGAATTGTCTGAAGATTTAAGAATTGTATAACTGTTAAATAGGTACATTGAAATAAATATTTGTGAATATTTTCGTTTCATGTATTGCGCGTGTTAAAAAAAATTACAACATAAATTATTTACTCTTAGTGACTGAACTCAATGTCATCATAGTGAGTGGAACCCACCACTGAGTTTTAATTTGCCCTACCAACACCAAAATCATACCTCGCCTGCCCGCGAAGGATTAGTTTTGATTAGTAGCGCTTAGGAAAAGCGAGATTTTTCACGGGCCCACGAATGGTTTGAAGTTTCTCAAAGGGATTAGAGGATAACCTTGCTTAGAACACAAACATAAGTAAATCTTAAATCTCACCTTTTTCGTGTAGCTGATCAATGTAGAGTTTTTCGAGCGGAGCTGAAACCAGCCAAATCATTAGAGAGAACGTCGCTGACTTCAAAAACACATTTAAAAGTATGTTGATGAAACTAATGATGACGAGTTAGGCTCGAATTATTAAATAAAATACAGGGTGGCTGATGAATTTTGCTACATTAAGAAAGTCAAATAACTTTTTTTTTAGTGTATGGAATTCATTTATTTTTTTTTTTCAAGTTGAAGGTCATTAAATTTTATTAAATGTAGCTTAACTAGTTTTAAAAATAATTGAATTTAAATGCCCCCCATGCTCGTTGACACAAGTGCGGCATCTTAGTAAAAAGTTGTTCATTGCTGCTTTGAGAGTTGCGACAGGAATAGCCGCAATTGTTGCCCGAATGGATTGTTTTAGCTCATCCAAATTTGTTGGCTTTGTTTTATAAACTTCTTGTTTACATAAACCCCACAAGAAAAAGTCAGGTGCAGTAAGGTCAGGCGACCTGGGGGGCCAACGAAATTCGGAGTTTCTTGAAATCAGTTTATTGGGAAATTTTCGTCGCAACTCTGTCATAACAGTCTGGGCTATGTGAGACGTTGCCCCATCTTGTTGAAACCACACAGAGTTGAAAGGAATTATCTTTCGGCGTAGTTCTGGATAGAAAAATTCTTTCAGCATTTTCAAATAACGGTCTCCAGTAACCGTAACGGTGTGACCATTTTCTTCAAAAAAAAAAGAGGTGGTCTGTAAAGTCGGTTTACTGACGATAGTTTAACGTGATAACGTCATAAGAAAATATTGATGGAATGGTTGCATTTTTCAAAAGAAAATTTTAATTTTATTTGTTTGATAGATATTTTGTATGGATATAGAGAATGAGGTAACATTAACATAACATAATATACTTTAACATAACATAACATAACATAACATAACATAACATAACATAACATAACATAACATAACATAACATAACATAACATAACATAACATAACATAACATAACATAACATAACATAACATAACATAACATAACATAACATAACATAACATAACATAACATAACATAACATAACATAACATAACATAACATAACATAACATAACATAACATAACATAACATAACATAACATAACATAACATAACATAACATAACATAACATAACATAACATAACATAACATAACATAACATAACATAACATAACATAACATAACATAACATAACATAACATAACATAACATAACATAACATAACAAATTATCCCGTATTAAAGCACTTATCAACAGCTTTCATTTGATATCCATATTGTACATACACAACCAAAGGTTACCCGGGTCCACGTTTTGACCTATATCTCGAGACCCCAGTCACGGAGCGGCATGAAAAATACTCTGTACTAAAGCATTCATCAACAGCTTTCATTTGATACCCATATTGTACATACACAGCCAAAGGTTACCCCGGTCCACGTTTTGACCTATATCTCGAGACCCTAGTCACGGAGCGGCATGAAAAATACTCTGTACTAAAGCATTCACCAACAGCTTCAATTTGATATCCATATTGTACAAACACATTCTAGGGTCCACGTTGTGGTCTCTATCTCGAGACCCTAGTCACGGAGCGGCATGGAAAATACTCTGGACTAAAGCATTCACCAACAGCTTCCATTTGATACCCATATTGTACATACACATTAGAAGGTTACCCGGGTCCACGTTTTGACCTATATCTCGAGCCCTATTTCCAAAATGTTACTCGTGGAGGATGTAGCTTTCGAATGGTGAAAGAATTTTGCAGTTCGTTCAATGCAATGAGCAAGGTAACACTAATGAGCAAGGTAACACTAAAGAGCAAGGTAACACTAATGAGCAAGGTAACACTAATGAGCAAGGTAACACTAAAGAGCAAGGTAACACTAATGAGCAAGGTAACACTAAAGAGCAAGGTAACACTAAAGAGCAAGGTAACACTAATATGAGCAAGGTAACACTAATGAGCAAGGTAACACTAATGAGCAAGGTAACACTAAAGAGCAAGGTAACACTAATATGAGCAAGGTAACACTAATGAGCAAGGTAACACTAAAGAGCAAGGTAACACTAATATGAGCAAGGTAACACTAATGAGCAAGGTAACACTAATGAGCAAGGTAACACTAATGAGCAAGGTAACACTAATGAGCAAGGTAACACTAAAGAGCAAGGTAACACTAATGAGCAAGGTAACTACATATGAACAGTAATGAGCAAGGTAACGACACATTTTTTCGTGCGTGCAGCCTGTTAAATCGAATTATAAGACGTTATCACGTCAAAATAAGGTCCGACAATACAGCGTGAAGAAACCGCACATCACACTGTCACGCGAAGAGGATGCAATTCCGTCTCGTGGAGTATCTGTGGGTTAGAAGTACTCCATATTCGACAATTTTGTTTGTTCACATTGCCGTTTAAATCGAAATGGGCCTCATCAGACATGAAAAGGCAGTTTAACATGTTTTGGTCTTCCACCATTTGCAGGATCTTCTGGCAAAATTCCAAGCGAATCGGCAAGTCTGCTGCATTCAGTTTGTTAACCATTTGAATTTTGTAGGGAAATAAGTCTAAATCTTTGTGCATTATTGTTTGCAAAGACTGTCGGCTGACACCAAGTTGAGCAGATAAGCTTCTTGTTGAAACCCTTGGATTGCTTTGTATAGCTGCAGCTACAGCAGCGATCGTTTCCTCCGTCCGAACTGGTGGGTTTCGATGATAAGGCCTTCTTGCGACTGTTCCTTGCTCAGCAAAATTATTCACCAGTCTCATTATGGTCCATCTGCTCGGGGGATCGCCGCCAAACATCCGCCTGTACTCTCTCTGTACCAAAACTACGGACTCCAGTGCGTGATAGCGGCGGACTATCCAAATTCTTGTTTGCGTGCCCCAGTTATCCATTTTAATAAATTTTAAAGATCAATCTGCAAATTAAAACAAAAATGGAACAGATAACTTAAAAAGAAAAAAAGTTATTCAATTTTTTTTTGCCGCTTTCGAAGTAGATCTCATCAAGTGCTATACAATTATACCATCACTTGACCGACTCCTCCATATATTGATCGTAGGCTAATTAAGGTACGGCCTTCAGTCCTTTCTGCGAAGTTTCTTTTATGGCTTCAGATGATTCATTCGGCCTTCCTCGAAGTGGTAACTTTAGCTTCGGGAGCAAGATGTAGTCACACGGGGCCTTGTCAAAAAAGTTCGGTACTTGGTTGATTACATTCGTTGAGTTTTAGGCCAAAAACTCTTGCACAATGATGGCTTTGTGCGGTGGGTCGTTATCGGGGTGCAATATCCATGCATTGGTTTAAGTGACCATTTTCGGCGAACAGTCCCTCGCAAATGCCTAAATAGTATTCGCTATTCTCTATTTCTCCCTCTGGAAGAAATTCGGGGTACTTCATATCACTTTAATCGAAGAAAACTGTCTGGAAGGCTTTGATTTTTGAACGACTTTTACGGGGTTTTTTGTGATTCTGCACGTTTTTGAGGCACCATTGCGATAACTGTTGACTTGTTTGCATGTCATACTTATGAAGTTATGTCTCGTCACCACTTATAATTTGTTTCATGACGGCGAGGTCAGAAGAAGCTGGGAAATCATGTCTTACTTTATTTAATATTTGAAATCTTTTATTTTATCTTGCGGTTTCTTGCATTGTGCTTACTTATGTTTTCTACCGTTGCTAATCGCAGCTGAAAATATCAACTTAGTACCCAATCACTGCTTTTGGTTCAATCCCAGGCATGGTTCAGTAAACTGCTTCTTTGTACTTCCCTCTGTGCAGAGCAAGTAAGAGTTGGATGGCCACCGGGAAAACCCACAAAAATACTGTATTTATTAACTAAAAAATTGCCATCTGTGGCTAGGTCTCTTTTAGTTACTATTAATATTAACAATTTTACCATCGGTTGCGGCTGTTGTGTCGTCTCGATGGCAGCAGCAGCATACCAAGTACTTATCTAGCACTTGTCCAACCTGCCATGTTGTCGCGTATTTTATGACGACCTTGATGTCGGCGACTAACAACTGGCGACATGTCGCCGCACACATGTTGACACACACTGCGATGCCATCGGTAGCAACATGTCGTTGTCACGACAATACTGCGTTTCATGTGTTGCTGCCTCTTTACTTGCTGCAGGCGGCACCTGTTTGGCCACAACGAAACATACTGGCTGGCTTGCCTGGCTTGTCTGGCTAATTCTACAATACACGCTCATATATGTACTTGTAATAGACTTGCGTGCTGCGCGTGTACTAATGTGCATGTGTATTTGTGTTGGCATTTGTTCACTCAAATGTCGACAACTGCAGCTGTTGCTGACAGCTCAGTGCTGCAACCTAAAACGCAATATCTGATGATGAGTGTACCGATGAAGTCGATGCTGCGGCAGTAGCACGCTGAGCATGATGACGTTTCGGCAAATGATGCGATTGTGAGTCGCGGTGATGACGTTAGCTTTTCTCATGCATTTTCGCGTTATATTTGGGTCGCACTTAGAGCTCTATACATACATACATGCAGATGTACATGCATACTTTCCACATTTGCGAACATAAAAGTGGTATCCCAAAAAAATCCATTATTTTTAAGTTAATAGTTTTGCGGAAATGGTTTTTTAATTCTGGTGTGGCCTTTCGATTTTTTTTTTGTCGTTTTTATCACTTCTGAGGAAAGAAAAATGTTTTTGAACAAAACATTGTTTGGTTTTCTATTCTTTCTTCATATTGCAAAGTTTCTTCGACGTATTGCCTTTAACTATATTTTTACTATTTTTTAATTTGAATTTGGGAAAGGATTTAGAGCATGCAGTTTTATAGTTCAGAGAATTTTGCCATAATAAAGTGCAAATTTGAAGCGGCTCAAAAATGAGTTTTGTGTTGATTTTTGTAAATTTGTTTTTTGGTCTATAAAAAACTTTCGCGTATTTGTTATATGGAAGAAAGAAACAGTTCGAGACACTTTAAACTGGCACAACATTATATCAAAATTGAATAAGATATCAAAACAAAATATCAGAAAGAATTTCGTTTCGTTGTTTTGAGAAAATATCCTCAGTTTCAATAATAAAAGGTTTGCTCCGGAAACATCTTTCTCGTTCCTTCGAATCGGCACCCTTAGCAAGATACTAATTTGTTAACTCTAGAAATTTTGAGTAAATGTGGGGGAAAAGTAAAATTTGTAGGACTAACATTTTGTTTTCAAAAGGGCAAGAACGCGTTCAGGGGCTTTTGCCGGTATCCCCAGCACCAGTATAATATGGAATGCGTCCTGATATACAGCTTAAGTCAGCATATCAAACTGGATATTTTTGTGCTTATGTGCGCGAAAGTTGGCATTTTTCCAAACATGCTCAATAATGTTTAAGTCCGGGCTTTGTAGAGGTGAATATAGTTGTCGTGGAGCATAATACAGCAGCCAGTCCTTGACGATTTGCGCAGTATACTTCGGGTCATTATCTTGCTGGAAGATCCAGCTCGAGCCTAGGCCTACTTTGTCCACAGATGGCATCAGGTTTTGTTCCAAAACGGTCTTGTGTTGAAAGCAATCCACATTTCCTTCAATCAAAACAAGGTTTCCAACTCCTGTGGCTGAAACTACTCCACAAACCATGACACTGCCACCACCATGCTTAACAGTCGGAATCAGATTCCTAGGAGCCATGGCAGTGTTTGGTTTTCTCCAAACTTTGGCTTTGCCGTCGCATCCAAATATGTTGTATTTGGACTCATCAGTGAATAAAACTAGTTTCCACAGTTCTATTCTCTTATTAAGGTGCTTTTTTGCAAACTCCAGACGAAGCTTTTGGTTTTTCTCGCTTATAAGGGGCTTCTTGCGAGGAGTTCTGCAGTTGTAGCCTTCATTATTATTAAGGCCCTGCTTATTGTACGTGGGTGGACAACAATTTGATACCTCACGCTACCTCCTGGGCCAAATCAGTAACATGTATTTTCGGATTCTGATTCACTGCTTTGCGAATAAAGGATACATCTCTCCGGTTGAGCTTCTTCGGCCGGCCACTACGCGGTTTACTCTCCAGAGAATTGGATGTTTCAAAGTTTTTACAAATAGTTTGTACCGTAGACTTGCTTAAATGGAATAAATCAGCTATTTCACCAAGGATTTCTTATTACTTCTGTACTCAACAACTAATTTTCTCAAATCAGTAGAGATTTCTTTGCGAAGCGACATTGTTCCGATCGCACACTTTTTCAAAAGACAGAATGCCATAAATTTGAAAAAGAATGCAAAGTAGAACCACAAAATAAAACAAACGAAGTACCGTTAGTTAAGTTAAGTTTTCGCAGAAAAGAAGAGCAATATAAGTGTCTTACATATACACTTTTGTCAGTGCCTTTGTTTTTTTGGTTTTACGTGAATAACTTTTAAAGTAAATACTGAAAATAATTTTTTCTTTTACATTTGTGATATAATTAGACTTAAATCAAAACTGCATCATTACATTTCTTTTAAACGCTTTAGATCGGGAGAAATCAAGAAACGGAGAGTTTTGCCCGCAACTGTAAGTTACCGACAAGAGCAATTTTTTTATTATTAAACACAGCCGGTAACATCCGCGCAATCTAATAAAACTGAGCGGTTTTGCGTAAGTGACACATCAGTGGAGAATTAAAAAAAAATTTCTTTCTGATGATGATGTGATTTTGAAGGAATTCGCGTTTTGCAACGAGAGGAAGAGTTGGATAGTTTCCACAAGGACGCGATCGAAGACGCACAGTTAGTGGTCCGCCGTCTCATCCTCCTCTCCACATGCTGGGCAAGGTGCACTGTCTGGGATGCCCCCCTTTTCCATGTGCTTTGCCCATAGAAAGTGGCCCGTCATCAGTCCAACCAGCCTCCTACAGTCCCCTCTGCTTAATGACAGGAGGAACTGCGACAGTCGGTCGGACATGACAGGTAACATCAGTTTTGTCCATCTTTTTGAATGCTAATTATGTGTGCGGAGCGCGGAAATACCAGAGCCAACGTCAAAAAGTTTTTCTTTTTTTTCAAAACAAGAATACATATATCAATTAATTAAAAATAAAATCAGTTCGAAATAAAAATAACTATTAAGCCTTTTAATATACTATACTAATAAATAACTGAAGAAAATTCGTTAAAATTTTTATGCTAAATTCCTGCCTGAAATCTTGGTGTTTTATGCCATTGTATGTAGTCATATGCCAAATCAAGTTCGAGTTTGCGTAAGAATGTTTGAAATGTAGAATGAAAGAAATGAAAGAATGTTTATTTCCGTGGGGCCAAAATTTTCTTCTTGCCGCTTTCGGCCATTTTCTTAGCACACTTTCACTTTCACAGCGATTGCGCAACTATCTGTTAAAACGTTAATGAATGTTAAACATATTTGCCAATTTCTATAATCCTTTAAATACAAGCATACTAGATGTGCATATTTTTGTGCTCGCTGCTGCACTTGGGTTTTTTCTGTGGTGCGTAATTCGAATGTAAAAATGTTTGTGGCTAAATTTAGTTTTTGATTTCCGCTAACCGCATTTGGCAGCTCGGTTAGAGGAAGCTGTGACCGGCCACACGTCATCGACAGCCAGCTGCCAATAGATGCGGTAGCTTTTCCTTTTTCACGCATCGTAATCATAATTTTTAAGAAAATTTATGAACGCGTTTATTTTCCCCGTTTACAGCAAGTCAACAGTACATTTGTTTTACGTTTGTGTGAGATTTTATTTCCACATTGACTGACAGACACCAGCTTTTGTCGATCCATCGAATTGGCCCATTTATTTATTGCACTCATGTTCATACGATTTTAATGTAATGGTTCTGTCTGTGCATGTATACTGTATGTGGGTCTGTGTTTGTTTCAGTTTTCTTGCGCGCTAGAAACGCTTCCACCGACTCTGGCGCGTGAAAGTGCGCGAAAACTAAAATTATCTGCCACATGCCACATGCCACAAATTACACTTGCATTGGATAAGTTTCTAACTCATATGCGCATGTACATATGTCGAAGTGTGCGTTTTTTTTGCTGTGAATGTTTAAGCCACATCCGCGCCTAAAACTAATACCACTAATTTCTTTATTCCACTTTTTTGCTTAATAGTAGATATATGCACATATTTTCTCATTAGTTTCATTAATTTGATTTTGTGTTGCTTTACTGCGTTGAAAGTGGCCGCACAGGTAGCGAGTAGTAAATTTTATGTGGCATGACACAAAAACTGGCGCATCCACACTTGTATCTATGTTTCTATTTTATATGCCTCTGAATATTTTATGTTATTTGTGCCTGCTGTGAAAATTATTTAGTTTCTTATTTTTGTTTTATATCCTTACTTCATTTTATTTTATTGTGCTTGTTTTAATTAAATGAAATTAAGTTTGTTTTATTTTATTCATTTGTATTTTAGTTTAATTCTTTGTATTAGTATTTCTACTAACTTGAATTATCTTGCTCGATTTATTTTTATATCATTCATATAAAATATTATTCTTATTTTATTATTATAATGATTTTTTAATTATTTATTTTAATTTAACTTAACTCTTAATTAAATTTAATGTAAATTGATTTATTTTATTTTTATATATTTATTTTTAATTTAATTTTGTATTATTTTCTAAGTTAGTTTTTATTGTTTCAACTAACTAGTTTTATTAGTTTTAATTTTAGTTTTTCTAACTGTACTTAACTTGACTTCATTTAATTTGTTTTTAATTTCATTAAATTAAATATTTCATTTTTTAGTTTGCTAAACTTTTTTATGTGTAGATTTTTTAAATTAATAGTTTTTTATTATTAGAATACAATCTATTCCAATTCCATCTTTTCTTATTTAATTGCGGCTGCCGTAGCCGAATGGTTTAGTGAGTGACTACCATTCGGAGTACGTAGGTTCGAATCTCCGTGCATTAAACACCAAAATGAAGACAAACATTTTTCTAATAGCGGTCGCCCCTCGGTGGCAATAGCAAACCTCCGGGTGTATTTCTGCCTTGGAAAAGCTCCTTAATAAAAAATATCTGTCGTTCCGAGTCGGCTTAAAACTGTAGGTCGCTCCATTTGTGGAACAACATCATGACGCACGCCACAAATATGAGGAGGAGCTCGGCCAGATAGTTTCTACTAACTTGAATTAAATATATTTCCTTTTATTTTACTATTATTTTTCAAACTTAATATATTTTGCTTTATATTGTTTAATTCATTTTCATATTATTTAAATTAAAATAATAGTTTCTTACTAGCTTTAATAAACTTGGCTTCATTTTATTTTATTTAATGTTTTTTTA
Source organism: Anastrepha fraterculus (assembly GCA_037575425.1). NCBI lineage: Eukaryota > Metazoa > Arthropoda > Insecta > Diptera > Tephritidae > Anastrepha > Anastrepha fraterculus. The sequence continues at coordinate 27,790 of JAYXIM010012976.1, read as the reverse complement.
TTTACATTTTATTTTATGTTATATGTCTTTATTTTTATAATTTATTTAATTTTAGTTTAAATTTATCTTATTTTAAATTTGATTTAATTTTATCTTATTTTAAATTTAATTTAATTTTATCTTATTTTATTTTGTTTGTGGGGTCTTTACAATAAGCATCACCCCCGATAAATTATGAGTACAATGAGTTATGAGTGTCAACTACATCTTCCGGCTTTTAACGTTTTGTTTTTTATAACCAGCTAGTGATCGTTTACTCTAATCGGCTATATGCTTTATTTCATTTTGTTTCATTCGAATTTTTTTCTGTTAATTTGACTTCATTTTATTTTATTTAAATTTCGATTATTTTGTTTGATATTTTTTTGAATATTTTATTTTTTATTTTAATGCATTTTATTTTGTTCTATTATATTTATTTTATTTAAAATTTTTTTATTTTATGCCACTTATTTTATTTTATTTTGTTCTACTTAAATTTATTTTATTTCATTTTTTTATTTTCTTTAATTTGTTTTATTCCTCATAATTTTATTAATTATTTTGTTTTAAATTTTTTTGAATATTATATTTTTTTTATTTTGATGTATCTTATTTCGTTCTATTTAAATTTATTTTATTTTACATTTTTTTATTTTATTTGATTTGTTTTTTTTTATTCCTCATTATTTTATTTTATTTAATTTTATTCTACTTATTTTTATCTTTAATTAGTTTATTTTTTTTTTGTTATTATTTTTAATACTGTTTTCATACTAGCCTTTCCAATCTTGATTTAATTTAATTTATTTCGTTTTGTATTATTTTATTTTATGCTTTGCTATAGTAGTTAGTTTTTGTTTTACTAAGTGTATTTAAGTTGAGGTATTTTATTTGACATATTTAAAGTATCCAAGCAGGCATTTCTAGTTGAAGTTTTACCTCATTTGAATTTAATTTATTTTATGTTATCTTGTGTGTTGGTGATTTTCTATGGGATTTGTCACACCACAAATGCTTCAATGTTCCTCAAATCATGCTCACACAAATGCTTGCACTTACAACAGTTTTACAGTTGTCTTTATCTCGCCGCCAGTATTATCTATCTGTCAAAATGGTGTAATTTTATCAGCAAATCAACAGTAAATGCGCATCGGCAAAATTTTATGGAATTTATAATCGGGTTGAGTACTTAGGCTAAAGAGGTGCTTTGCGTATGTGTTTTACTACCTTGGGGGAAAAGATGTTGAATACAGAAGAAGGACTTATTGACAAGTTTTGGCAGTTTACTTGTTTCTTATTTAGTTTTAATAACTTTTTTTATAAAAATGTACCTCATTCTACTACAAAAACCATATATTTTGGAACTTTGTGCAAATTAAAAAAAAATCAATAAGTTTTCATCTAAATTTCACGCTTCAGAAATGGTGGCCGAATGGGTTGGTGCGTGACTACCATTCGGAATTCAGAGAGAGAACGTCGGTTCGAATATCGGTGAAAGATCAAAAAAATTAAGAAAAAGGCAGACAATGGCAAACCTTCGAGTGTTTTTCTGTCATGAAAAAGCTCCTCATAAAAAAATATCTGGAGTCGGCTTGAAACTGTAGGTCCCTCCATATGTGGAATAGCATCAAGACGCACAACACAAATAGGAGGAGGAGCTCGGTCAAAAACCCATTTCATATATATATATAATCAGAATTTCAAGTATACAGTTTTTTAACCCATTATATTTTAATATAATAAAGTGCAATCTTGAGCTTCCTGAAAAGTCCCGTTGATCACATTACTTTTGGAGTACTATTCTTCCATATAAAATACTTGCGAACATGTGTTTGAAAGTAAAATTTTACACTAGAGTTTTTCTAAAGATTCTGATGTAATCGTTGAATATTTTGATCATTTTTTTTTTAATTTTCTTAAATTTTTATGACTTTTGGACAAGAAGTCTGGAGCTCTGATTTATACGGCTTTTGTTATACAAATAACCCTGTTTTTATACAAAAATTTAGCTTCAAAAATATTGCGAATATTGGAAAAAGGTACAGTGACTTAAATGTGTGAGCACAAATTTACATACATAAAGTTGCAATACAAGTTTACATTAGGAAGAAATTTCTTGATAGTGGCACATGACTCACCCCAAGTCAGAGTAATGGCTATAATATCAAATTTAAATAAAAAAATTAAAATTAATATTAAATGTGTTTTCCGCTCTTGATAACCAAAAGCGTTGGCGTCTTAATAAGTTTACTGTTCAGACAACCACAACCATCAGTCGATTCATATTGTTAATATACTCCTATATAATATACACTTTTCATTTGATCCATAAATATTATTGTGCAAATAAATTAAATTTTATCGTGTTTGTTGACGCTTACTAATTTTTTTCTGTTTATGAGTGAGTAGTGATGTGGCTGTCGCTGCTTAGTTGTTATTAGCACAATAGGTAAATGAACCCAGGAGCTGTGTATGTGAAAAAAGCGTGGATGTGTCAGGCGTCACGCATACATGTGTATACGTATCTCATTCGATTTACTCGTAACCCAAACAGCACACATTCCCACGCGCATCGCGCATACAAGTATTTGTGTGGCGTACTGTCTTATTTTTCCCTAGATATGAGTAAAGACACTTTTATTAGATTGCCATCCAAACAAACTCTCATTACTATACTTCGATTATAACTTTAAAAGCTAATCAGTGGCGCTCATTTTATTGCTCTTTCTATCTAAACCCACTGATATTCTTTTTTATGCTTTTTTACATTCTATTTCTATGCCAGCTTGTGTTGTCGTATGTTATTATGGTTGCCATTTATCGATCGATCGGTCACATTTCGTCCTCATTTACGCCCAGTCAACCGATTGTTTTTTCCTTACAAGTTTTTCCAAGCATTTTATTTTTTGTGTTTTTGTTGTGCCTGCCCTCTAAAGGCAAACTATTCGGTGCCGTGTATGTGACTTGGGATTGCCTGAACGTGCCTTATTTGTTACTCTCTTTCAATCGTAAGTTTGCTTGACTGCCTGCTTGTACTATATACAGGGTCTCACAAGTTTAATTTAATTTTTTTGCAGTGTTTTGTTTTAAAAGCTGTCACATTTCTATGCCATCTTTTTTGACAGATGCTAAATAGAAAATCTACAAATAACTAAAATAAATTTGATTTCCCCCGAATAAAATTATTAGCGCCTAAAAACTCGTCTCGCCCGTTTAATCGAAAATATCGCTGGTGTAAGGGAGAGTATTTAATATCAAAATTTATCAATTTAACTGCACTAACAGCAACTGGACTTATCTGCAACTACCACATAGTGAATATTGCACAAGGTTTCGGTGCAGAAATGAAGGAATCGGACCAAGAGCAACGTCCACCATCTTGGAAAAATCAAAGGATTTTGCTGAAAAAACTATATTCTCAGTTGCAGCTCATTTCCATTTCAAATCAGACAAAAATGGCATTTGGGCATTAAAAATGGCAAAACACGTAAGCGAGGTAGCTTTACTTTTCTCTTATGTTACTGCTGGGTGCGCACTATAGTACGGTGGTGTTATTGACCCATTTTCCATCGAAAGTGCGTTTATGTGAACGGGTCGATGGTATAGATATTGACAATATATTGATAACCACAAAATGCCCGTGAATACTAATTTCACAATATATTGCAAGAATTTGGCTGCCAAGCTGACTTCATTTAACGCTCTTGGACTTGGAGTTTATATGAACTGAACAGAAACAATTGATGCTTTAATTGTTTTTTAAACATTAACATTGTGCGCGGAGTCGCAAATATGCCGTCATATCATTAAAAATTTAACCAAATGAATCGAAATCTGTAAGAATACAATTTGCGGGCCTATGTCAACAAGCAGATAATGGATTTCCATTAAAAAATTTGAATTTATAAAATGAACTCATGCTTGGAAGACCCTGTATGTATGTAAACCAAACGAACAACTATGCTATTTCAAATTTCGTTCATTTTCCTGTTCGGCCGTGGCTTGTTGAGGAATTGGGGCGATGAGTCTTGTTGGTTTTTGTGGCGAGTTGTAGAGGAAGAATGTACAGTGGTGGATAATTCAAAAATCATAGTTTTGTTAAATTTTTTAATTATGACTTTGTTTTTCTCTTTACGACGCTCACCATACATTTTCTGGCTTAAATGGAAAACAAGTAGTTGACAAATTGAATATTAATTCTTTGGCTGCAGAAAGGGCGCAGGGTTCAGTTTAGCTTGTAGTGACCTCAATCAGTTTGCTATCAGATTTGTGATAAAAAATCAGCGCCTAAAACAGACTGCGACACATCAGCGACTATGAAGCTGCAAGGGAATGGATAGCGCAATCCTAGGCATACGGTTGCTGTTGTTGTTGTAGCAGCATAAACATTCTCCATACATATACGGAGAATGCTGCTGAAGTGACAGTCGTTGGCCCGATATAAATCCGGGTCGTTCTGGTTACGTAGAACTGACTGTCGTGCCAACGCTTAGGATGACGCTCATATGTCTCGATTGCCGACTTGTTTACTTGTTTACTTAGTGACGCTGCTCTTATGTTTACCAAAAATGTTTGCTTTGTATTATGGAATACAATTAGACGGCGGGTTTTTTGAGCTAAATCTATCGTTTGCCGCGATTGGAGCTCCGCTTACGGCAATTTTTTGTCTCGCTTCCGAATTTCCGAACAGACCGTCTGTCTGGTGCCGAGATGACGATCGTTTTGACGAGCGTACCCTGTTGCGGCCCGAGTGGCAGTAATATAGTAAAAGCGGTGAGCTGGCGCTTGAAGTGAGGAAGCGTTAGCGTAACTGCAGATTGTGCTTCAATCGGTCACACCTGTGGAGTATCACTAACATTACTCACTTTATCGACAATTTATTCAGCTGTTCTTGCAGTTAGGTTGATAAGACTCAACGATAAGATAACTTGATAATTTGTTTTAGGCAAAAAAAAAAAAAACGATTTTTCTAGAACTTTGAAGGGAAAAAGATTTTAAATTATTAACTTAAAAATTATTGTTTGAGCTTGCAAATGTTTCGTCCTGGTTAGCGAATGCGTACTCTCGTACGTTCCTCTTCGGATCAAAATTTTTGAACAAGCTAAATTTTTCTAGCCATCTATAGCTATCGCCGGTACCATGTTTTACCGTAGACCCATTAGAGTACTTCATAGTTCGAGCACACTCCGACTACGTGTGTGGTCTCTTTTCCAGGATGTAGATATCACTTATTAAGTTATAGTTAGAAAACGTATTTTCTAATAGCAGTCGCCCCTCGGCAGGCAATGACAAACCTATGAGTGTATTTCTGCCATAAAAGAGCTCCTCACAAAAAAAAAAAAATTTCGGCCGTTCCGAATCGGCTTAAAACTGTAGGTCCCTATGTACGTTTGTTTGTTTAATCGTGTGATCGTATTTAATCTGCTAGGCATGTTCACGATCCGTCCGCATTTTCATGTCAGTCACTATAAATGCGTTTTATATTAATTTATCATTGTAGTTTTGCAACTTACTAGATCACTTGTGTGTCTGACTGACTGGCTATATAACCAACAAGCTGACTGTATGAATAGCTGGCTCTACGCCTATTTCATTTGGATAGCAATGTTAAGTCGGTTCAACTTGGCTTTGTTCAGTTTGCTTTGACTTCGTTTTGTAGTTTTTCTCCTTCTAGTTTTCGCCAGTTTTTAAGTTGGCCGCCGCTGTTTTTTCTAATTTAGGATTTTCCTACTCATTTTCTTAAATAGAGATTTCTTCGCTTTCCGCTTTCCTGCTTTGCCACACACTTACCTAAAATGGTTAGCAATGATTAAGCTGCATTTTTGTGCTGGCTTGTGCCTCACTGGCCACGTTCGCCCCATTCGTCAGCCAGTGGGAGGAAAAATGGCAAAGCCGTTGCATGTTGCCCTGCTCTATACGCACTACAAGTCATACATAGAGTGGTGGCATGACTACTTGCCACAAAACTGGCTTTCTTCGCTTAATACTAACTTTTAGCTGTTAGATTAATGTCATTTGCTGCCAATTAGGCATGTTGCATGAATGTCGCATGCGCTTGTGTGTCTGTTGTTGTGTGTCGTGTTCCAATCGATTGGCAGTCAATTGCTTGGCGTTCGGTGGTAAATTTAATTCAATTAAATTAACAGCTATGTAGCTGAATCTCGATCTCTTCTTTCTCCTCGGAAGAGCTGAATTGTGATTTGCTTTCCGTTGCATCGTTGTACCGTTGCATATGCACTTGCGATCATACATACATTTGTAACCTGTGTTATCCGACATGCTTAAAAGCATTTCCTCTATTTCTCATCTCCAGCATTGCGTTGCACTTTTTTGTCCGTGCCTTTTAAAATCACATTTGCGCCGTGTACATTGTGAGTTTGAAATAATTGATAACTTTTTTTAATTTTCTAATATATTTTTTATTTGTCTATCTACATACTTCCATGAAGACGGACACGTGCCCTATTTTAATAGTCTTTTCCTACTTCTTATCTTTTTGGGTTTATAACTGTTCTTCCTTCTGTTTCCGTGAGTTAGATTGAAATTGAGTTACACAAACTACGGTGTTTTCATGTTTTCTAATTTTTTTTTATCAACCGAATAAAGCCCATTGTAATGGTAGCTTTCAACAGTAGATTTCTTTGTTTTGCTTGTTTTTTGCTACTTAAAATTGGTTTGATTTGTTATCAAATGCGCGGTTCATTAGAAAGGGTAATTATTGCTGTGGTCTTATGTGTTCAGGTAAATAGAATTAGTTGTCACCAGAAACAGCTGCGAAAATGTGTCAAGACACAAGGAGCATTTTTCTAATAGCCTTTGCTGCTCGTTAGGCAAACTACCGAGAATGTGACATATCTGGAGACAAATTTCATTTTGCCGAAATTATTGAGTAGTAAATTATTCTGCTCTGCAATCAACAAGAAGAGCATTTGAAATATCCATGTTTTTGCATCCTGTCTACTACAAAGATGATCACCAATTTTGGCCTTCAGCTATGGTGAAAAACGAAATTGAATGAGTAAACTTGGGCTACCACATCACATAAGCGGAGACTGTGCTATTTTTTTCGCATATCACCAACACAATTTCAGGTTTTTTGTAAACAAATCACTGTCATGAACCCTATTACGTCAGCAAATTAGCTAATTCCTTCAGAATAGCTGAGAGCCGATTAATGGTCTGATATTGGCCGCACCTTCTGAACTTTGTCCACCATAAGTCTACTTCCGACCGATTCACGCCAGTGCTTCAAGTATTTTGGACATTGCCGAACATTTTTATGAAATTTGATTTATTTGTAGGCTTAGGTAGGTAGAAATGGCAGTCGGTCTTTACACCAACTCACTTAGGCCGTTGCTGATCCTTTGTGATACTACAGTAGGCTTAGATTAAAAGAAATAAACTCAAGACATTTTCAGAAAATTGATCATTTTTAGATGTGTTCAATGTTGAAAATGTTGGTATAGTTTTTTAAAGTATGATTGCACCACATGGAGAGCAACCTTGGCAATCACGAGACGCCTGCAAACGTTTGTTAACCGTGGTCTGCGCCGCATTTTGTGAATTTTTTGGCTCCGTGCAATACCCAACTCAGACCTGCTAAAAAAGCTGACCAGCTTGATGTGGCGACTGTAATTCGTAAAAGGAAGTGGCAGTGGATAGGATATAGGCTTAGAAAAAGTGATGACAGTGTTGCCAGGCAAGCCCTGCGTTGGAACACCTTCAAGCAAGCTGACCTAGGAGTGGGTAAGCCAAGTACCATCTGGGGACGCTCAACAGAAGCTGAAACGAACTATTTTGGTCTTACGTGGAACGAACTATAATATATAGTTCAAAACTGTGTCTGCCGGCGAAGAGGTCAACTACGGCTATGCTCATATAGGAGTTAAGGGAAAAAGTATAATATTAGTTTGGGCAAAAATAAATCCATTATTTTCTCGGTGGGTGGCTGTAGTGATCGATGTCTCGCAAAGTATCGACTAACCAATTTAAAGTTTTTGATCGTTGTCAAGGTGAAATTTCGCACTAAAAAATATTTTTGTCGTTTTTTGTTTGTCCCATTTAGTTTTATAAAAGCGCTACGTAGATTAGGAAGAGCAGATAAAGGGTAGTTTTCACTGAGTCCCCGTACAAAAAATTAAAAGTTTTTTACAACCATTTTTATTTTTCATAAAATTGATATGTAATCGCTAAATTCCATTAACATTGATATTTCTCGCTATTGTTTTTACTTTTAATAATATTTCATTTAGAAAGTAAATAACTCAGATCTGCGTATATTATAAGTGGCTGCTAATCGATTTCATTAAATAAATAGCTATTTAAGTATACCTGCATATGTGACGCGTTTTAAATTAGATTCCATATACAATTTCTTTGACTCCCTTGTAATTTCTAAATTAGCTCTAAATTAGGTTAGCGTGATTCGTTTGAAATCTTCCTAGCGTGATTATTTAAGGAAATTCAATTTTACCTTCGCTGAGGCATTGTAGAGGACGTATGTATGTATGACTGTACAACAACATTAGGGGGAAGGAATACACCAGAAGCATAATATCCGATATAATATTATCAGCAAATTGAATCACCAATTATTTTTACCTTTATTTTATGTAGATATATTAAGCTTTTAACAGGTCTGCACTCATAACAAAAATACAAACTTTAGTAACTTTTACAACCTTTTCGTATTCCTTACAAAGTTTTTACCAGAGAAGGGTGCTAGTAACGCTAGAACAATGGCAATGTAGATGATGATTGCTTACTTTATAGAAATAAAGCAAGAGTAGGAATTTTTAAGAGTTGCACATACGAGTAATAATCATTAGCCTTCATATTAGTTAAAGGTGTCATTCAAGTGTAAATACTAATTCTTAAATATAAAAATTCAAACATTGTTCATAAATGCATAAATTGCATACAAGTGGCAAAGTCCCCCTAAAATATGTAACAACAGTTTTCGATTCGAACTAGCCAATCTTGCATGAAGTATACAACTGTGTTCAAAATAAAAGTAGTGCAACATATTGCAGAGATTTGACACTTAATAATTTTTGAAATGAAACTTCTTAGGCGTCGATTAACGAGCGAGAATGGAGAGTAAAATTTCAAAGCCATGCAACGTTTTGGGCATTTGCGTTCCGCAAGAGAGAAAAAAGATATAACGTAGAGGAAAAGGAGAGAGAGAGCTATACCTCATATATATCTTAGATACACTTTAGGCTATTTTCCCTGAGTTTATCCTTGTGGTTGCTAATTTCTAGTGAGAATTAACACTGCCTACTCTTTGGCGCTTGTTTGTTGGTGCAAACTTGTAGGAAATATATTTTTGGTGCCTACTTTGTGGCGTTATAGGTATTTCCCTGGTGCCTACTGTTTGGGGCGTTTTTTGGTCCCAATTTTTTTGGCGTTTGTTTGGTGCCTACTGTTTGGAGCTTATTTCCGTTTCCTCTCTAGTGCTTGTGCGTACTATAAAGTGCTATCCATTCCGGCGTCGGATTTATTGGTATTGCCTTGCGGTGATTTGTGCCGTTTCTGCGGTCCTGGAATCGCTGCGTTTGTGCGGGTGATAAACGCTCGGAGAAGTGCGCGTTGTTGTCACGGTTTGTGTCCGGCGTTTACCTACACCGGCCGACCCTTCTCCGTTTTTTGTAAATTTTATCTATTTGTATTCTCTGCAAATGTTGTGAATTTATTTAGATATATATTATTTTTCTCTCTCTCATTCTTTCTCGGGTCTCTCCCGCTTTCTTTGTCTGCTTGAAAGTTTCACTTCTGTTATGTGTACCACGCCACACGCACTTTTTTATTAAGGTTTTTTTATTTTTGGGTCTTTTATTTTTATTTTTAATTTTTGTCTTTTATTTTTTTAGTTTTATTTATTATTATTTTTTGTTTGATAATTTTTTATTACTTTTTGTTTTATTTTTTATTTCTCGGTATATTTTGTTTATTACTTTGCTATTTTATTGTTAATATTAGTTTTTTTTTGTAATATTTATTTTAGTTTTGGTTACTCTTTTTTTTTTTTAATATTTTAATAATTTAAATTTGTTGTTTTTTTCTGTTTACAAAAATATAGCTTCTACTATAACAAAATCCCTATAACTAATAGAAGTAGAGTTGAGGTTACGAGAACTGGTAACTCCTCCCGATAATACAATTTGCCAGTTAAAATATAATATATCTGGTAACGTCTGGCATACAACTTAAGCAACATTTTGCCACTGAGGTAACGCAACACTGTCCACAGAGCAAACAACAGTAGCGAATCGCTTTGCAATAATAATTAAATTGTGTAAATTTGAAAATTAAAGTTTTTTGTGCGACCAAAAAACAAAAAAATTGTTTGTAACTCGCATCTTAAAAAAAAACAAAGAAGCTTTTAAAAGAGTTTTCCTAATTTTTTTTAAATATAAATAATTAAAAAATATGTATGTCCTCGCTTGGTTACTATCTAGTTAACATAGACTTATATATGCAATTATTTGTTAAAAAATTAAGTGTTCGAATAGATTTACTCATTTCATGCTAATATTTAAGGCGTTACTTTGGCCGTGGGAGTTTCTTAAAAATTCCCCATTTCTCTTCTGTCGTTATTTCTCCTACATTATTTTTAATATATGCGCTATCTTCAGAATTTACTCAATCAAACATTGTTTCATCTGTTAGTTTTTGTTAATTTCGCAAACTGGAAAAAGTCGACATGTGGTTATGTATACAAATTTTATTAAGGGGTTAGGGGTAGTCAGAATTTTCAAAAAATTGATTTTTTTTTTGCATTTTCTTAAAGTATAATGTTTTAAAAATATTGTGTAAAAATTTGAAGTGAATCCGACAAATACTTTTCAAGTTATTCAACAATTAACAAAGGGCGCTCGGCCGCTCCGGAGCCGATAGCAAAACTTTAAATGCGTTTTTCTCAAAACTATGTTTTTCAAACTGGTGAACACTGTAACTTAAAAACCGCTACGTAGATTTCAATAAAATTTATACAGCTTTTGAAAAACATAAAAAACTTGTGCCTGATCGAAGGATTTTTTTTTTCAAAAATTTCGATTTTTTTTTAACAATTAACTGTTGTTTTTTTTCTCTAAAATCTGGAAAAAATTTTCTGAGGCCGCCATTTTGTTCATTTTGAAAAAAAAATAAAAAGCTTCGATCAGGCACAAGATTATCTATTAATAAAACTAATTTTTCTTGTCCGATTGGTTTTAGATGAATCTGCAAGGACTTGTGATGTTCACCGCAAGGGACTTCTGGAGAAACGGGCTTCACACAAACAGCGATAACTTTTGCAATTATTAATTTTTTTTTTTGAAATTTTGGTGAAGTCAAGTTAAAACATGATGTTTTTATGCTATGTTTTTATTTTTGTTAAATAAATTAATTAAGTAGCAAAAAAAAATTCGTGAAAATCATCATTTTTTCGGGCCTCTGACTACCCCTAACCCCTTAAGTTGACGCCTTATTTAAATTATTGGTAGTTCATCAGTAACCTTCCCAAGAAGAGTCAGTGCACGGATACATTACTGCTATTCAAGCAAACGAATTTCTAAGATTAATAATTTTTTCATCAAAACTATACAATTTGTTGGAAAATTCGTTATTTCAATATTTCCTTCAAATCTATATAAGTCTTTAAGATGTCAAAGGGCAGCATTACCAGCGACCTTTGGATTCAAGAAATTTTCTAACATTAAATTGGCTAGTAAAGCATAGTAAAACTTGTTAATTAATTAATAACACCTCCGCTGTGTATCAAAGCAAATACATATGTACGTATGTATAGGGTGGGCCATGTAAAACTTGCTTTTTGAATCGGCCATAAAATAAAAACGAATCAATATTTTTTCAAACTTTTTTTTTATTTTGAAGATTGAACATTGTCATTTATGAATGAAAAATAATATCGTTCAAATGACTGCCACGACTGGCTTTACAGTAGGCCATTCGATCAACCCAGTTTTTAAGCACATTTTCGATTGTTTGGGCTCCAATTTCATGAATGGCAACTTCGATTTTGTGTTTTAAAGCATCAATCGTCTCTAGATGGTTCGCATAGCATTTGTCCTTAACGGCTCCCCACAAAAAATAGTCCAACGGGCTTAAATCACAGCTCCGAGGCGGCCAATTGATATCGGAATTCAAAAACGGTAGCCAAAAGTTCGAGTGTAACTTTGGCAGTGTGACCTTTGCACCGTCCTGTTGAAACCAAATGTCGTCCATGTCATCCTCTTCAATTTTTGGAAACAAAAACTCGTTGAGCATATCACGGTAACGCTCGCCATTTACTGTAACCGCGGAAGACGAAGAAGACTCACCACTTTGGAAATAGGTTTTCAATATTTCCCTATTTTGTTGAAGCGTATAGCGTCCCATTTCGTAAATTTCAAACCTTTAAGTAAATTATGAACACATTTGACATGTTATTTGTGTTACCATTCTCAAAAAAATAGGTGGTTCAAAAAGCAAACGCTCCCACCCACCCTGTACTACTGCGCTAACAGCCAAATTTCAGCTTCACAATTCTGGAGTGCTTTTTAGTGCTGAATGAAAAGTCTTGCTCAAACCGAGGCGCTACACTTCAGAGAATGGTGAACATAGTTCTTCATGTTTCACAGCTGTTTGCGGTGAATTTACACTTTTCCAGATACACCATTTACTGTTGTAGGTACTAAATTTTATAGTGCAATTATGCGAAATGTGGCATGAACGTTAGAAGTTTCATTTTTGAAAACTTCCTTTTGACGCTTTAATGGCGTAAAAGCTAAATTTGTTTGATATTGAAAATACATGGAATGTTCGTAATTTTGTTTAGGAAAAGTTGTTGCGTTAGTAACGCGTTGTCTCCACCTAAAACGGTAGTAAAAAAAATGCGCTGGTTTCAAATGTTTCCAGAAATCAAAAATATAACTTTTACATTTACTCATGCGTATTTGGCTGCACTCTTCTGCAGTTTTTTCTCCATCATTTTTAAAATTTTTTTTCCTTTTCACACCTTTTACAATTTTTTAATTGGTTTTTACTTAATTTCTCACTTTTCTAATTTCTTGTGCTTAACCTTTCAGTATTCCACCACTTTAGCTTTTGGCCCTTTTAGTCTTTTGCCTGTCTCGCTTTTACTTTCTTTTGCATTAAGTTCCATTTTTGTTTGAAAAATCGCTTTCTAGTTAGCTGTTTTCATTATCTTTTTAAGTCTATTGTTTTCTGCCTTATTCTATGCCAATAACCTCTAGCAGCAATCGGCCTCCTATTGGCAATTTAAGTATTCATTCTAATTTACGTATTTTTTCTTATTTTACTTCTACGAACACCTGTCACCGTGACTGACCTTCATTATCAAATTACTCAGTTGTACGTACAGACAGTAGAAAGATTGCAAGCGCTGCATGTAGACTTGCTTGTAGGTATTCATATATGTTCTTGTACGTGCTAAAGTGTTGCCACAAATTGGAAACCAACAAAACTGTTGTAGAGGGTGACATTGTCTATATAAAAACATATGTGCATACAGTAGCTCCAAGCAAAATTCGTACATTTAGCAATTTTTTTTTTGGTAAATATTTAAAAAATCCAATATGATTCGATTTACTACGGGGCTGGGTTGTACATCAACCCACAAAATTAAAACTTTTATTTTCTGTTTAGAGCGATTCCATGTCAAGTGATCCAAGTATATTGGACATTGTCGTCAATTGTTCTAAAAAGTGTCAAAAATTGTGAATAAACAATTTTTTTTTTTTGTGAGTGAAGAACCCTATATTCCACGTCAAGTTGAAGGGTTCCTTTTTTAAGTGAGCTGAAAATGAATTTCGAAGGAAATATTGGCTATGAACTATGAGAATTATTTAAATATCTTTTCGAGGAACAGACGCAAGCAAGTTCAATTTCGTTCACATGCAAACCTTAGTCGAAAGTGTGAGAAATGTGAAACTCATAGCTGAATATTTGCAATATTGTTATATAAATTGTCTAAACATAAATCTATGTGTATCTAATACGCTGGAACATTTTTATAGAACCGAACCTGACATAGATAAAACCGAATATTCTTTATCAGTACAAGTTTCGTTTAGAGCCACTGTACCTAAGATACTTGTTCTTCAATCTTACATATATATTAACGAAAGCATAGTTTGAGTAGCAAACAGAAAAGCAAAATATTGATTTTCGTTCCAAATATAAATATTTTATTTTTCATTATATTGAAACTCATGCAAGAAGTAATAGGTAACTATGAATTTGCACTTTTGTTGAAGTAAAGTGGCTCGAACCTTCTGTATCGGGTCATGCTGTGCTCATACTTCTGTTAAGTCTTCTAAGTGTCGTAAGCTGTAATTGGAGGTGTAGACCATATGAGTTTGCCTCTAAGTAATAACTGAAAATGCTTTCAAAGCAGCAACATCTCTGAGAACATATTGTACAATTTTATCAACAGAATTCAGAGAAAGGTAAAAACTTGACATGCGCGGAGTTTAGTTGCACCCAAAAGTGTAGAATAATAAAAGAAAATTTATTCTATTTTGAGTACAAGCTTCGTAAATTATGACTAAAAATAACGCAAAAAAGCTGGATATTGCCTTTAACAAAAAACATGGCATAAGTAAAACTAAATTCAAGCCGCTCGCAAATTGAAAAATGAAATCACTCAAAATTAAGATGAGGCAGAAGTAGCGGCCAATACATACAGATCAGCAGATTAAAAAAAAATAAATAATTGGCGCGTACACTTCTGTTAGGTGTTTGGCCGAGCTCCTTCTCCTATTTGTGGTGTGCGTCTTGATGTTGTTCGACAAAATGGAGGGACCTACAGTTTCAAGCCGACTCCGAACGGCAGATATTTTTATGAGGAGCTTTTTCATGGCGGAAATACACTCGGAGGTTTGCCATTGCCTGCCGAGGGGCGACCGCTATTAAAAAAATGTTTTTATTAATTTTGCTTTCACCGAGATTCGAACCAACGACCTCTCTATGAATTCCGAATGGTAATCACGCACGAACCCATTCGGCTACGGCGGCCGTAGAAAACAATATAAAAAATGTTCAACTACTTTTTTGCAATTGTTTCTACATGAAGTCGCTCGTGTAAGTAATGACGATCATTTTGAACCCAGAATTATTAAAATCGGTTCATTTTTGACTAAGTTATGGGCATTTAAAAAAAAATTTCTTATATAATTAAAAAAAAATCCATTTTGAGCCGAAAAACATAATTGCCAAAAAAATACGTGTCTCATTATTTTGACCAGAGAGCAACATATTTGAGTTACATCGAAATCGAAGAACATGACCCGAATAGCCCGGTTGAATAGAAATGGAAAGCATCATAAATTAGTTCCAACATCTCAAAGTACGCTATGTAAATTTCCATTCCCCGTTATTATTTCTTGTTTATATTTCTTGTAACTTCTGATTTTGAAAAGTTGATCTGATCTGCATGTGACTAAATAGAATGGTATGACCTTTGAGGGAAACAAAAGTAACTTGTGTTAGATGACTCCAAAAAAGTTTTTTTTTTGTCACTAATCCAAAGGCTCCTACTTATTACTGACTTACTGATAATACCAACTGTGTATTAATAAAGTAAATTCATAAATGATTCATTCAACAAAAACAGATAATTGATGTTTAGTGATTCAAATATCAAACGAAATGGAATTCGAGATCTCATTAAATTCGCGAAGAGCCCGAGCAGTAGGTGCTTTGGAATCGAAATTTAGTCAGAATAAGAAAGTTAATGCGTTACAAGTGAATTAAGCACAATTAATGTCACCTTAAATTAAATTAAACACAAAAGCGACTTTAAGGTGATTAACAACAAGCGAGAGTTATAAATGGTTAGTATTAAGATATCTGTTGTATACAGGTATACTATAGCTGTGAAATGGTATTATGCTGCCCTTCCAGACTCTCACTTCAGGGAGACTATACTGTATACCATAAAATTGTGTTTTTCTTATCAAACCGCTTAACTTATTGAACAACCTAGTACTTACATCCACCACCTATTAGGTAAATAAATATTTAAGGGAATTGATTTTTTGTAGGTCAGTTGGGTAAAACTGTTAATTTTTTTGCATTTCCTTTTGTAAGATGCAAACAAACTATGGAATAATGAATTTCCGTTCAATAATAAAAATATAAAAAAAATTAAAAAAATAAAAAAAAATTGTCTGATTTTTATAATTAAAATTATTTATTCGATACTTAAGTATACACGATACTTTTATTCCGATCAATGGAAAATTTCTTCAGGGAACTTAAAAGTCATTTCCGAGAATGCCTTATAAAATAAGTGACGTAAATGTCGTACAGCGTGTTTTTTTCCAAAATTCGAGCAAAACTATGACAGATTGCTAGAAAGGATCAGTTTTTTTAAAGTTCCTTAATCTGAAACCATTGCTATAAATGTGATTTACGTAAAAAAAATATTGAAGTTTTCAATTAGTTTAGGCGTGGCTGCAGCACCTTCAATACTCACTGTGACACATTGTATGAAACATCAAATGGGGGATAAAGTTGTACATTTAGCATTCGCCCCATGACAGGCAATGTGATAATATTGACATAAATCTATAACATCTATCTTGGTGGAGATGTTCGTTAAGACTCCTAACGAAATCCAGCAAATTTAATCTTCAAAACCTGACATATACTCTCGTATACTTGAAACATTACAGTTACAGCGTAGGTGTAAGTGTACCCGAACAATTGTAACTCTTTGCTTCGTTCGTTACTTTGCTATCCGGGACTATATGTGGTTTAGGTTTTCTCTGTAACAAAATCACTGTAGGTTTTGCATTTCACTTGTTTATTCATTGATTTGTTTCTTTTATTTTTCTCATTTTCTTCCTCTTTGCTAGCCTTTTGGTAATGATTGTGCGTACCCCTGCCTGCCTCTAGGCGGTATTCGTAAAATTAAATCACAAGCTTTTACTTGGCCTTGCGTTCAATAGCTCATAAGCTCAGTTGGCTGAGCCTTTTAGTGACGTTTTTCACACAATCCAATCAAATATTTTTACACTCATCGCCTCTCCAACCTTCACTTGGCTACCTTTGGAATGTCACGCGCTTGACATTTTAGTACAACTTTGTACTGATTTGTGAATTCCAATTGTTTGTTCGACGCACTTGAAAATTCTCAATCTTATTAAGTAGTGTGTGTGTGTCTGTGTTTGTCAAGTATTGTGGATTCGCACTAATGGGATGATAGAGGGTATCCAACTGTGAGTTCCGCGTACTTAGTAGTGCATAAATTATGCGTACACTTAAATTATTGCATGAATAACTTTTTAAACAGAGCTGTTCTGTAAAAAATAATTTGTTATACAAATACACACGAGTTATAGTGAATTATAATACTTTGCAACTTTTTAGAAAATGAGTATGAAATAGGAAATGTTCAGGGCGTTCAGGTTTAGTTAAAATTCATTGGAATATTTACCGTGCTTTTGTGTTTGCTTGAGCCCACAAGCGTAATTTTTTTGAGTACAGTTTAATTTTATCTGACTTGCTAGCTACTTGTATTAGCTGATATTTTGATTGACCCTGAATTATGAGCAATGCACATTTGTTTACGTAAATTGGCTTAAAATGCAAACATTTTAACAATGAAACTATAAACACCACATACAAATTATTTTACTTAATACATAAATATACTTAATGTATAAAAAGAAATTTTGATTGCCAATGAAGGTTTTTAAACTTTTGTTTTCAAGTCTTGGAAGCTGCTTTTGTTTTGATAGTATTTTAGCGCTTGAATGCATTGCGGATTTTGGTAGCTGCCGCAATCGCTGTCCTCAATGCTAAGTTACCTAAATGCATACATACATACTTTCAACGGGCTAGTGTTATATCAGGTTTTGCTAGTGAATGCAGATTTTGCGTTCATTTTAATTGTTTAATATACGTAATGTGAGAGAGGATTCTTGCTTACGCTCTTGATTTTTATTGCTGGTTGATGATGGCTAATTTTCTTATCGAACTATTCTATTCATAGTCAGAATGTACAAGAATTTCTCCAGAACTCTTACTTCAATTTTTCAACTTAACTATGAAGCGATGGCATTGAGAAAAAAAATTGTTGAGCGAGGAATCAAACAAAAATTAATACTGGATCATTTTACAAGGCATTCTAAAAGGATGTGACAGGAGATGAATCGGTGCTGTCATATTTGTTTACGAGTTCAAGTGAAGGTTAAAGTAAGTATTATAAAAATCTCAAATCTGGTAAAGGAGAATTTATTGGATATTACTAAACAATCAGATCATATGAAAATAAGAGCAATATACTTCTAAGTACACTACCAGAAATCTGACCTCTTGATCCATCATCAGGCCTTCAGTGCTGATGAATTTTGTTACCATTTGAAGTTTTCCGTTATACACTATTTTGTATATACATATCTATGTACATACGAGTATGTACTTATATGCGCTGCTCACTCGAATTGCTTACCGATATCAGCAGTATTGTGAATATTGATGAGCACTTATCAATCAAAGAGAAATTTTGTGCGCATTTTTTTACAATAATATTTGTTGTTTCTATTTGAAGTTATTGGAAAATCGGGCAGTCGTCATTCATTTGTTTTAATTTTTCGACAGCTCAGCAGATCTCGTACACATATGTACTTTTACATATATGTTTATATTTGCAAATATACATGCAAATACATACATATGCGCGCCTTATGCCATGAAAAACGCAAAAATTTCATAATACGTGAATATATATACATATACATATAACTCATCTGTACATACATACATGCTTAAAAACACTTTTATAAATGCGTTTATACGCCTGTGCCATGGCTCTACCAAAAGTTGAAGCCAAGCACTGGCTAACTAAAACCTTCGTGAAACTGAGCTAAAATTAAAACTAAACAAAAAAAACCCAAACAACTGTGAACAACAGTACGCAAAAAAATAATGTGTACATACAGCGAAATGCTAAATTAAAAGCAGGAAAATACCTGAGTTTGTACACGGTTTACCTAACCGAAACATCAGCTCAAGGTTCATGGACTGATTAAATTGTTGGTTGTTCGTTGTTGGCATAGCTTAGTTTGTTTGCTTGGCGCTGGCTACTTGCAATTTCGTTGTTTTTGGCAGCACATGCATATTAAAGTCTTTCGATGTATGAAGAATGTACACACACATACAAGTATGTGAATTTAAATGTGTGCAGTCGATTTGTTGATGACTGCCTTTCTGCCTCCCAGCTCCATACGTGCGTGTATCTGTGGAAGATCATTAAATGTGTTTTGCAAGAGTGGCAGGCGGAACTGATTGGTTCTTTATTATTCTTACATTTTGGCGATTCCAGTGTCGATTTTAAGTACATTAACAATATTTCGAGTGATACGCCTTTCGGCAGTTTTTTACATCAGCTTTCATTTAGAGCTAATTGCGATTTAAAAATGTATACAGTAGAAGCCCGATAAGTGCAATACCGATAACTGCAATTTCGCGGAAAGTACAATTCGATTTTGAGTCCATAGAAAACTCGAAAAGAGCAATAAAAAATTGCAATTTTCGGGCGCAAAAGAATTCTTGTTCGAAGAAATTTTTCACTTAATACGGCAATGTATTTACGTTCATCACGCGCGAAGACACAGCTTTATAGCTATGCACAGTTATGGTTCTCGGAATTATTGCGACCAAAAACACTGTTCTCACGCTTTGTGATTTTTGATTTTTACAAATAACTGTAAAATTGTAGCGCTGATATCATAAAATATGGCATCGAATCGTTTGTGACATTCAACACGCGTTAGTTTTAAGCTGGTTCTTGAGAGTAAAACAATCGTTCGGAGTTTGAATCATTTTTTTTTGCTTTCATCAAATAAAATCATGGGAAAAGTGAAAAAGAATCTACATTTTCTTACATTGAAAGAAAGAGATGAGATTCTCCAAAAAATTGAAAAAGGCGTTAAACAACGAGATCTTGCATTCGAATACAAAGTTGATTGCGCAACGATTTGCCGAATAAAAAAACAATCCCGTTCATTAAAAGAAAATGCATACAATTCATTTTCACTTGGAAATAAACGGAAAACTTTGCGGTTTGGCAATCATCCAGAGCTCGAGAAGCGTTTGTACTAGTTTTCCATTAATCAGCGGCGACGAAATGCTCCTGTTTCTAGCTTGATATTGAAAAGCAAAGCATTAAAAATATTTGATGAAATAAAAAGGGATGGAGAACAATTCAATGCAAGTGATGGATGGTTTTCACCATACAAGAAACGCTTAGGACTTCGCTATTTGACTGTGACTGGTGAATCATTATCTTGTGATCCAGAAGCCATCGAGCCATTTAAGCAAAAATTGACGGCGAAAATCGCTGAAAAAGGATATGTAACATCACAAATATATAATGCTGATGAAACGGGGCTCTTTTGGAAACTTTTGCCAAATAAAACCTACGTTTCGAAAGATGAAAAGAGTGCTCCAGGCAACAAAGTTTCAAAAGATCGAATCAGTGTTTTTTTGTGTGCAAATGGTGATGGCAGCCACAAAATAAAACCATTAACGATCGGCAAATCTATGAATCCGCGTTGTTTTAAAAATTTTCGTCTACCGGTGAATTATGCTAGCAACAAGACTGCTTGGATGACGCGGGATATTTTCAAAAAGTGGTTCTTTGATAATTTTGTCGAAGAAGTGAAAAAATTCGCCAAAGAAAATTATGTTCCACCCAAAGTATTACTCTTGCTGGATCAAGCCCCATCTCATCCGCCCGAAGAAGAATTAGTTTGTGGTGAGATCGAAGTGATGTATTTTCCGGCCAATTGCACAGCGATTTTACAGCCAATGGATCAAGGTGTTATTAACTTGACAAAAATTCAATACAAAACATTGCTAATGGAAACCATAATTAGTGAAAAAGATTCTTCATTACATGAACTATTGAAGAAAATTGATTTGAAAACCGCCGTGATCATGTTGAGCCAAGCATGGGAGAAATTATTCCCTGAAACGATCGCTAAATGCTGGAAAAGCGTATTGAGTACAAGCCCAACAGTTGACGCGATTATTGAATCTAATCCAGACGATATGCCATTGGATATCGAAATTGACGACCCCCTTCTTGTTGGAGGATTACAACGGTTAAATGAGATGGTCGAAAACTATGTGGGTGAAGCAGGCACAGATGAAATCTGCAATTGGGTTTTGGAATTAGGAATAGATGAAGGTGATAGTGAAGCCAATGAACCCGAAGATACTACTCAAGAAGAAACCACCGAAAAGTCCAGCACGAATCGATTTTTGGCTGTGTCAATACAATTTTGAAATGGGGTGAACAGAACGATGTACTGTCATTCAATCAGATCGCTTGTTTGCATGATATCCGATCAAAAGCACTTGAAAAGTGTTACGAGAAAACGCAATCGAAAATAACAAAATTTTTCCAAAAAAAATAATTGAATTTAGGCGCACACACTCATATGTCCTTCCGCATTGATCTCTTTGTATTAATTTCAATAAATATGTGTTCATTTTTCTTGAATATCGACCTTTTGAGCTCATTAATTGCATTGAATAGAGTTAAAATATTTTTCCCTAGGTATTCCTCGATCCACAGGAGAAATTCGCAAAAGTGCAATTTTTCGCTAAGTGCAATCATTGCTGAAATTTTCCAATTGTACTTATCGGGCTTCTACTGTATTTGCATACACCTACATACATATGAATAAGACCAGTTAATACCCTGTAGAAAATGAAACCGATATAAAAGTGTTTCCAAATAAATGAATGCTGACTATTTGGTGTATATTTGCTTTAATCTGAACTAATTACAACAAAATAGAGGCGGAAATCGGCTTTTGAGTTAGAACTCCGCTTACATGATGCCAACAGCCGCTGTTAATTCAAGTTGGAGTAAAATTAATCATGCAATTTTATTTTGGCATAAATTTGTTGCTAAATAAATACAAACAAAATTATTATCAGTGATTGAAATCTTTATTTTGACCTTTGCGTGCTCCATTGCTTATCTGTTTGTATACTGCAGCTGTTTGCAGTTCAGTTCACAAGTGTCAAATATGATTGACGTATGATGTCATTTGAAAAAATTATAAATCTTACTATAGGGTGATTAATTTGGCACCACTTTGCATATTTATTCTTCTGGCATAAATCTGTGTGGCCTTTTTTTAATCAATCTGAAGTTTGTTTAGTTTTTGCTTAAGTTTGTTTGGGTTCATTGGGTTCCTTGCTATTCAAGCTGTTTATGTTGTTATATTCGGCAGAACTTGTTTTAAATTTAATTCCAGACTTTGTACAAAATTCACAAAAAAAAAAAAAAAAAAAAAAAAATTGTAATCAAAATTTTGAACTTTTTATCAGAATTTTGAGAAAACCTCTTGGTATGTATAGTTATTGAGCTCATTCAATTTTAGTATGATATAGTTTGTAGTATATTGAAAGTCGCATTCATTTTTGAAATGTTTTTGTTTTTACATACGACGTGGTCTATTTTCTTACATTTTGATAATCACTTTTTGAAATTTGTAAAATTTTTGTGATTTTGTGCAAAGTTAGGAACTTTGATTTTCAAGGGTTTTGTTATACAACGCACTATATTTTTTTCTAAAAGATTAACGCAACAAATTTGGCATAAATAATTTTGGAAATATTGTAAAAAGATTAAGAAACTTAATCATGTGACCACATCTTCTATGCCATCTATAAATATATACAAGTACTATAATCGTAGAAATAATAATAATCGTAGAATATAATATTCATTCTAAATAATCTTCACACATTTCCTTCTGGGTCTATGGTTTTTGTCATGATTATTGCGGCGTATTACTACAGAAATTCGCTCCGATGTGCTTATTCACTTCAACTTAAATTTGTACTTCTAAAGCCGTTTATACATATCTCTATAAGGACATACATATGTGTTGTGCGTGAGAACTTTGGCATTAGTACCAAATGTATTTGCCTGCTTGGTAAGAAATCTGGGGCTGTTCAGCTGCCAGCGACAATCATTCTAGAGAATTTCCGCAAATCTACGATCCACCATTCGCTAGTAATTTTCAACTTACCCATTATTAGACTTAGAATATTTCCAGGAAATTTTTTGTTGCCCTTTCAACTCAATTTAAATATATTTTTCTGGAAACCGTTTTATATTAGTCTTATAATTGTTAATGCCTCTACTTGAAAAAAATGTTCTTGGAATACGAATTCCATTGGAACGTTTCTTTCGAAAGCTTCTTACACGATTACGTTTTCATTATCTATTATTTTGGAATGCCTAATACAAACGAGGATAATACATTTGTTAATACAAAAATTTCACACGAATCGATCTGCTCTAATGCTCATAAGCGTAGTTGTTTCCAATATATGATATATACATATTAAATATTAATGTGATTAAATATAATATGTGAACATAAACTTGAACAAAGCTTTCTTGTAAATGTGTTTTGTCTTCGTTGAGCCCCGTAAAATTGTCTGCTTAAAATTTCTATGGAGCAATTGAACTTTTTTTTGCGTTTTTAATGATCTTTCATTATAGCTGTGTTGAGTACGGCTTAAAAGTGCCCATTTGAGAAGGAGTTAGATGATTAAAATCTACCACAAAAAAAAATCATGTTTTTGATTCTACGATAGAAGTCTGAGGACAGAAATTTGATTTGAGGTCGTTTCATGCCTGATATTTTTGATAAATTTATTGCATTTCCGACCAAAATGTTAAAATTCCAACCACCGTAAAAAAAAATTCGACTCTCTGGGCCAATACTGTGTAGTTGGTCTGGGAGTCATCTCCTTTCATAATTATTTGCGTATGTTCGTGTTGCGTAATATTTGTGTAAACTTGTTGGACTGTGTAATTTAAAAAAATAAAATTGCTGCAAAAATTTACAACTCAGCTGCAGAAAAATTATAGTTTTCTATTCAATCACGGTTGCGGCCACAATTACGTTTTAGTTAACACCTTGGCCTCAAACTTAATTAATTTTCGAAGCAATGAACCATTAAATACAAATCACAAAAGAGACATTACGATAGAATTTCGGTATGTTTGCCGGAAGCTTTGGTGTGTCACTATTTTTCCAATTTGACTGCGGTTTTGTTTTCCTCGACATACCTGTCCATTAAGTTTTTTGCGGTATCCCCTCTAATGAAACTTCTCCTCGCTCTACATAAACCAAAAATAGAAAGTTTACGTTTCTAATTTACTTTTAGGATTTATACCCATACACAGAAGCCATGCATACAAGTAATTATACAAAAATTATATCTATGTGCTTGTAGGTATGTGCAGTTACTGCAGTTTTGTGGTACATACGTATATATTTAGTAAATGATGTTTTAATGGCTTGGCTAACGGCCAACAGACTGCGCACAATTCTGTATAGGAAAAAATTTCCTCTTATCTCGAAGAAACTGCAAAATCAACGCTAACTAAATTAGCTTGTCCGTACTTAGAAGGGCTACAGAATGATTTCACTTTCGTTTATAATATTTACAAACATGCATTTATGCATATTATAAGTAATCTGTAGTCGGTATAACTAAATATACATACGCACATATTTACTCGTATATAAACATCGCATCCAAGGGCTGCTGTTACTAAAGTTGATGTTTGGCAAATTAAGTTTTACACATTTTATTATTATTTCACGCACACATGCTCACACACACACTTGTTCATCTTGTTCGTAATCATTTACGCTTTTATGGAGGCCGTACTCTGTCTTCCGCTGCTCCTCCTCTTTCTTCCCAGCCTCTTTCAAATATTTTTGGAATGTATCTGGTGACTCATGTCTGTTCATTAGCCGTGACCTCCTCTTTGGCGCTAAATGATAAATTAACATTTACATTGTAACAGCAAAGAAAATATTTTTATTTCGTTTAATGTATTTTCGTAAATAAACTACCATCTTATTTTCTTATTTTTTATATTTATTTTTTCTTTTAATTACACATACAGAAGTGCGCCTGTGGATCTACCTCAGCAGGGAATAGTCAAATTTTTGGCATTACAATAGGAAATGCTCATTGAGATAGTACAAATGTGTGATTTCCGCATTTAGCTACGAGTGGCGTTGAATTAATCATCCCGTTTTGTTTTTGAATAACTTTTTTACTAAATAAATATAAAAAAATGATTGTGAGTGATGGGCATCTTAATTTTGACCTTTACACGCGCCATTGCATGTCTGTTTGTAGCTGTAGCTGTCTAGTTCAGCAGTGCCTAATATGACTGACGTATGCCGCCTTTTGCAAAGATTATAAAAGGGTTATTAATTTTGGTGAAGCTGTTTTAAGTGAAATACTGTCTTCGGTTCCTTCTGAAAGTTAAGGAAGTTAAATATACTTCTTTAATTTTGTGGGATAAAATATATATTAACCCCAGATCACTAAACTTAAACCACTAAGTTACTAATCATTTATCTCACAGAATACAATTTAAAAACAAGTATTTCTTTATATATCCTTTTTTTATTTCAAACAAGTGGGTGTAAATTAAGAGATAAACTACTCTTATTTCTAATACGAGGGGTGCCTTTTATATGTCGGCATTAGAGAACAAAAACAAATTTTAATCATCGAAAATCACTTTACTGTTTTTCAAAATATTCTCCATGAAGATCTATACACTTTTGCATGCGTTTGAACCACTTGTCGAAGCACTTTTGCCACTCTGAATGAGGTACCTCCAAAACATGCATTCTGAATGCCGCAACCGCTTCTTCAGGTGTCGAAAAACGTTGACCTCTCAGTTTGTTTTTTACGTACGGGAATAAAAAGAAGTCATTCGGTGCCAAAGTCAGGACTATACGGCGGATGACGCATTAATTCGATGTTTTGCGTGCTCAAGAATGCAGTTGTTTGAGCCGATGTGTGATAGCTCGCATTGTCCTGGTGAAGAGTGATCCGTCTTTGGCGATTGGTTTTCCTAATTTCTTGGAAGACAACTGGTAAACAAATGGTTGTGTACCACTCAGAATTTACTGTTCTGCGTTGTTCTAGTGGTACGGTTGCGACATGCCCAGTTTTTCCGAAAAAACAGGCGACCATTTGCTTGGAAGTATTTCGTGCGCGAACAACTTTTGTTGGATTTGGCTCATCTTGAAACACTCATACAGTTGACTGCTGTTTACTTTCGGGCTCATACGCGTAAATCCATGATTCATCACCTGTCACGATGTCATAGACGTGTTTCGAAGCCCCGCGATCGTATTTTTTGAGCATTTCCTTCGACCAATCGACACGAGCCTTTTTTTGAGCGAATGACAAATTGTGTGGGATCCAACGCGAACAAATTTTTTTCACAGTTAAATTTTTTTCACGAAATTCGTCTTGGAGTGAACTACGACCACGATTGAATTCACCATACCATCGATAAACACTGGTCCTTGATGGCGCTTCATCCCCAAAAAATGAATTAAGTTCATCCATGCAATGTTGCTGAGTTAATTCACGTCGAAAGTTGTAAAAAATAATCGCACGAAAATGTTCACGACTTAATTCCATTTTTGAACCGAGATGAATCTTTTAAGTTACTTTAACAACACAAATAGCGCTGGTATTTCAAAACGTTCTGAGTACGTAAAAGCCAAAAAATGTCAAACTTTGCGATACAGCTGTCAGTTGCCAGATTGCAACACCAGGGTTGCCAAATCCCGAAATATAAAAGGCACCCCTCGTAAACTATTAATGGAAGTTCTGTTAGTGAGGTGGTGTGACGGGAATATGCCGAATTTGCAAAACTGTAGACGTTCGCAGTCTATTAGACGAATGTTTAATGATCCAGGGTTAAAAAAAAATTGGACAAATATTTAATATTTTTGTTAAACATTTTGAAGGATATTTTTTTATTGTGATTTGTGAAAAATAAAATGGCTCCGATTTGTTTATTTATAGCTTAAGCGATGATCAGTAATCCTATATTCCCGTAACTTTTCGAGTTATAGTTTGGGCGCTTTTTTAACATTTTTATAATTTTTTATATTTTTTTGTTAACAATTTTTTGGGAAAAGTTTTTATTGGCATTTTTAAAAAACCCCTCAGATTTCTTTCTGGTTTTGGTTTTTTATTAATAGCTTATACTATGCTCAGTAATCCTATGAAGTGTGATTCCCAACGAGATGAGCGCAAATACAGCGATAAGAGAAATGGCGAATCGAGAGCGCCTATACCAGAATTGAAGGTGCTATAAAACTGCATACTCGAAATTTTTATAAAAATTCTTATAAAAAGTTTGAAATTTTAAGTTACGAGGGCGGGCCAAGAAGTCTGTGACTTTTTGTACTTCTGACCTCTTTACTGAAAAAGAAATACTGCTCCTGTCAACAAGCATCTGTCAGTTGACTCCTGTCAAAATTTGAACGTGCTGCGTCAGTTATTTTGTGTTTTACAGCTACCTTTATCAGACTACCCAGTAATTCACAGTCGACCACAAACGAAATCGTGTAACAACTTCACAGGAAGGTTTGGCGTTGTTTAATCGCAATATGGAGGAGTTTTTGCGCCGTTTTGTAACCGTGGACGAAACATGGATCCATCACCACACACAAGAGACCAAACAACAGTGGGTTTCTAAGGGTGAATCGGCTTAATAAGCACTCGAAATTCAGTTTTTTCCATTTTCTCCTCAAATTACTGGGTAGTCTGATAAAGGTAGCTGTAAAACACAAACTAACTGACGCAGCCCATTCAAATTTTGACAGGAGTCAACTGACAGATGCCTGTTGACAGGAGCAGTATTTCTTTTTCAGTAAAGAGGTCAGAAATACAAAAAGTCACGGACTTATTGACCCGCCCTCGT